>JAQBSW010009444.1:0-28715 GCA_029291075.1 Eudiplozoon nipponicum
TATCCCCACAAATCCACGAATATATATACCCAACAGATTTCCCAGAAAACCACGATCAGGGTAAAGAAAACACAAATGTCAATCTATTTATCCCAAATAGATGAAAAATGAAGTCAATTTTATTTATACCAAAAAAATCAGAACAATAATCAATATCCTGGCGCGGTCGCCAATTTTGTAAACGCCCCGGCTTCAAGTAAATGCCGTACGACGTTACAAACTCGGTTAAGGTGCTCTGAATAGAGATTAGTTACTGATATGGGGGCCCTTAAGAGGGCCTTGGCGGCGTTCGCGTAAGTTATATATATGTAAGTTGATGTTCTGTTCCTTGGGTGGACTCTGGTTGTGGTTCCTGCTGTTGTTATCATGTGTGGATAACTTGGTTGAAGTTCTGCATTAATTGGCTCGTCTTGCTGGCTGAAGTGCAACACGGTGAGTCACGAATGTTGCCAATTGTTGGTGAAACAAATCAATATCCAGCGTAGGTATTGACAGCCGACAGCACGCACATGTGTAACACGAGGCAGAACGCAGATACGACCAACTGACTTGCATGGTAAATTACCGTGCTTAAATAGCATGCAATATGTGCACTTGCATACTATTGATTAAACGTGGTTAAACGTGGTTAAACGGCAATTTTGCTTTTTTCTCATTGGTGCAACGTAAATAAATTTGAATTTAATTTACGCAATATGTCGGCGATTGATTTGTGTCGTTACAGTGCAACGTAAATAAAATTTAATTTAATTTACGCAAAGAAAAGTTGTGAAACAAATTAGTCCTATCTCCTGCACTATATACGCCACTAGATTACAGTTTGTATCACTGCATCCTTTATGGTTTCGGAGAATGTGCTATTGCATAAAAGCTTTCCATTCGAACCAGTGGTCTGGTGCCTATATGAATCCCATAAGAAAGAGTCATGAAATTGGAACTAGATCTGGTCATTTTGCAATATCTCCACCATTGGTGGGGAATGTTGCGAGCAAGCTATTCTCTTTTTCAAAAATTTACAAAATTTACAATCAATTGCCAAAGGGGCTTAGAGAAACGCCTCCAACTAAAATGTCTTTTAAATTTTTATCTACCGAACTAGAAAAAGTGTTCAATCCTGCTGATATTTTTAATTTTGATTATGATAATACTTTCTCATGGTTAAATAAAAGACAGGATTAATTGTTTTTCAGCAACATAATTTCTCGAGATTCTATCTTCAAATTTTGTATTATTAAAACTGAAATGTTATGCATTATATCATCTTGTTAATCAACAATGCACACAATCAATTATTAGTCATGGTTCCCTTTTTTCTTACAAAATGTTATACTCGAATTATAACTTAAATTTTCCTAATTTTGATGAAGAATCTATCACTGTTTACAGCTGAACTTTCTGATGCTGATAAATTGTACAGTACAACTAATTGCACATATATATGTGATGTGATATCTTTTTATATTGTACATTTTATAATTTTATTATTTGATGGAATATGTGTGGTTTGAATCCAAATAAAGTTATTCTATTCTTAAAAAAAATATGTCGGCAATTAATTTGCGTCGTTACAAATGTAAGCTAATTGAAATTGATTGAGCAGTAAAATGATCTGGAATCTATTTTCTCAAGTTGTATAGCCACGCTGTATATAGGTCAGCCAACTGTTTTAAAATGGTAGTCCTAAGGATAACCGTTTTTAATGTATAGGCTTTGGTAGATGCTCTGGCCCTATTAACTAATAAGAGCCACGTAGATGCCCTGTCTGTTTCAGTCTTGTTGTGTCTCTAGTATTATTCTTTCTTCCAGCAGCTTTCAAACGCATATCCGCGGCTCCCTGTATTCTGCTATTCATGTCCTCGAACTTACGATTAGCCTACATTTTAATCACAAGTATATATATTTATAGAATTTGTAGACAAATGACTGTATGATTTTATGCAACTTTGCACATATTATCTTCTCAAAATAGGTGTCCAGTATTGTACGCAATGCCTCTTCTTTGACAGTCGTTGAATTTTTCTTTATTCAGATGTGAACACTGGTGCTTCTGACAACGTCATTGCGCATAATTCGTTCTGCATTCTTACGACCGGTTCACTTGACATTGATAAGACTTAATGCTTTTTATCTCTATTGAAACTAGTAACGACTCTATCTAAAGTTCGTCCTGTGTGTGCTGCTCACTGGAAGTTGTTTTGTGGAAATTTGTGTTGCACATATTAAACACAGCCATAGAACGACGGTCCTTTAACTCATCTTGTTCTTGGTTCTTGTCATAAATCCAGATTAACCTGGGAATACAACACTTCAAAGTTACACAATCCTCCATTATCTTTGAATATCTTACGATATTCTGTACTTCAATCTTTTGGCATTTGTATGATCCCTTAAAAAAGCGAGTGAAATTATTCTTCCTATTCTAATTAGCTAAATAAACATGCGATGCAGATATAAAATCGGAGAACTTATAGAAATTAATTTTGTCTTTTTTGACTTTGTCGGAGCAAAATGACACATCTTATCCTTAAGTGCACCAATAAACAATTTTCGTAATTAGAAGCCCATTAAAATCTACTTGGATTGCCTACTAAAGCCCATGATTCTCAATAGACCAATTCTGTTATGGAAATTCCTATTTGTGCTTTTTATCGGTTTTATATTAGAATAGAATAGAATAGAATAGAATATCTTTATTTAGATTCAAACCACACATGTTCCATCAAATATTAAAATTGGAAAATGTACAATATAAAAAATATATCACATCACATAAAAATGTGCAATTAGTCTCATGTAGATAAAGTGTTATTTTGATGTTAAATATAATAGAAATCTGACACCGAATGTGGTCGATCATCAAGTATGTTATGAATCCAAGTGATTATACAATATATATTATTATCATCCAAAATGAATTTGTAATTTCCGTACACAAACAATTTGAACTGTAATCATATATTCGCTGTCTTGTATATGCATTGAAATCCATTTTGGCGGCACCACGTAAAAAATCAGCAACAGACAACGTTTATTATTTTTAATATATCAAGGTTTCACGGTATTTATTTATCTTTACTTCTTTGTAATGTTTGAGGTTTAATACTGTTTGATTTGTGATTGCCTGGGTCACAGGGTTTATGCACATGTAGGATTCATCCATATGGATTTCCACATGACATGTGCGGTTTGATTTTTAATTTAATGATGGGAGTAAGTTTTTACCAATTATTCTCTTCGTTGCATGTTTAGATTTTCTCCGTAAATACTGTTAGGCAACATAAATTTAATTATGTCCCAATGGTAGGTGCGCTGGGTGCGCAAATTAAACTGGTAATGATTCGTAATATTTTCCCATTTTTATTGCTAAAAATATTATAGGGCGATCGTGTGCGGAACTCGTAGCATAAGTCAATCGCAATACAACTTTCAATTCACGATGCAGCCTCTCTAAAATCCCATTTTTTACTGTGTTCGTACGCGCTAGAATGCTTTATACTTATTTCCATGGTATGGATGTATCTAATGAATAGCTCTGACATATATTGACTACCGCGTTCACAAGTAAGCCTTACGGGTACACCATATCGCGACACTTAATAATGTAATTAAGTGAACAAAATTTGTTGGCTGGAATATAATTCAAAATCACTACTTCAGATTGATGAGTAAATAATTTACTATTGTGAGGAAGTATTTATGACCAATGATTTCCGGCATCCTGACAATGTCGATATGAACATGTTTGAACCGCCCGGCTGTTATGCCGATATTCCGGACCTCGTTGGTAGTGTGCTTCTAAACATTACAGGTTAGACACTTTGCACAGGCTCGTATCCAAGGTCTTATGTCTTTCAAAATATACGGCCATAGGTATATTCCAGTAGCTAACATGGTAATGGTTTTGACGCATAAGTCCAACTTCACGTACGGTCTGGTTTGGCTTCCTAAAAGTTTCCACAGAAACTACCTACCACTCATAAGCCTTAGAGTACAGATTGTTTTTAGCCATTACCACCTTGAAGTGATCCAAACCATGCGCTACCACATTTTTCTGGATTAAATCATTGGGCAAAACTTCTTCGGATGTTGGCGTATCAGCTCGAAGTCTGCTTCATTTGGTCTTTTTATTGCATCTACTACCACATTTTCCTTACCAGCAATATGAGAGACGGTAAAATCAAACCCTGCTAACCATTTAATTTTAGAATTCACCCTGCGAGTAAAAAACTAAATCTCGCGATTTTACCGAGAATGCATATATCGGCTTCAGGTCTATCAATAACATGAATTGATGACCATCGAGGAAACGCACAAATTTTAGCACGGCATTGTATATTGCAAGAAGATGTTTACCAAACGATTTTTCCATTCTTCCAGGCCTTGAAGCATTTTGGCTGTAAAACCCTATTGGATTTACTAATGCATTGACTCATTGCAGTAGCTCTGCCTTCAATTGCATCATCTGAAGCATCCGTGACTAGCTCAAATGTCTTGTCCTAGTCTATAGGATCTAGGATGGTTATCTCACTTACCATTTCCTTAACTCTTTGGAATTTCTGACATTCATGCTGACTCAGGGTGATATGCCAGGACTTCTTGATCGTGCTCTTCTTAGATACTCGTTGGCATGCAAACGGTCCTGATTTTTTGGCTAGACCTGGAATGAATCGTGGATAGTAACTCATCCTGTAAAAAAACATACATAGTTGGCGCATGATTGAAGTCCACGTTACGTCCTTGATTGCTTTGATCTTATCACCTAAAGGCTTAATTTCTTCTTTCGTAGGTGTGAATTCCCAAGAATTTTGACAGATTTGAGACCTAATTTTCTATTATCTTATTCGACCATTAGTCTATATTATTCCAATTTGCTCAAACCCGTCTCCAAATGATAGTAGGGTTTCTTAAGAGATCGAATTAAATTAATTATTTAATCTAAATATACTCTCGCAAATAAAAAATTATGTAGAACTTATTCAGCTAAACGCTGGAATGTCTGACTGGCATTTTTCAAACCAAAAAAATTATTAAATAATATTTCGATCTCTCTACTTTAAATCTGGCAGCGGTGAGCTATATAGAACTTTCATCCATCAGTATCTCATTATACGCCTTCTGGAGATCTAAAGTTTAATAAAAATCACAGCCTATTATGTCCCGGAGGAGAGTGCTGTGATTAGATAGAAGATTATAATCAGCCTTAGTCACAGAATTTAATAGATGATATTTCCCACCAATCCTCCATTTTCCCGATTCAAGTTTAAGAACCAAAACTGGAATAGATGCAAATTTGGAGTTTGATCTACAAATGTTCTCTTTGCGCAATTGGTGATATTTGCCAAACAACCTGTTGCTTGTTTTTACCAAATGATGGGCTTTGCCTAAACAAGCAAACGGATCCACCAACTTTAAATGGTCTTCTACTCTTGTATTAAAAGAAATTACTCGGCAAAGAAAGGTTGAAACACAATAAGGTGCTTCATGATTATAAAAGAGAAATCTTCTTTGACTGATGTACTGGGCAAGCGGATAGATCTAACCATTGAATTTTCAATGATCATTGTTTATAGATCTAATGGCATAATGAACTAAGTTTAGAAATCCAACATAATAGTATTTTGCTTCAAGTCTTCTACTAGAATTTACACTTAAAAGAAGATTTTTATCCTAAATTTACATAATGTTCTTCCATCCTGTTGGCATATATCAGAATACGGTTGGCTACCAATAGTTGATAAGTTTAGAAATCCAACATAATAGTATTTTGCTTCAAGTCTTCTACTAGAATTTACACTTAAAAGAAGATTTTTATCCTAAATTTACATAATGTTCTTCCATCCTGTTGGCATATATCAGAATACGGTTGGCTACCAATAGTTGATAATCAAATGTAGGCATTCAGCTTCCACCCCATCTGACCTAGCTATGCTTACCTCATGACGCACGTCAATAAGAAATCTCAGTCTTCTCAATTAAATGGCGTGTATTTGAATCTGGTCAATGCTAATCTAGATATTAGTTTGAATTTAGTGAGTTATCATTATCCTCAATATCCATCCGGCTCAAAAATTTGATTCGTCCACTGATACGCACTGTATCCTCAAATTTAAGATTAGCCGCCTTGCTAAGAAACTAGTATTTATTTATTTATGTGGTAGGCACTAGAACCGGGTAATTTTCTTCCAACTCGGTATCCCTTCGTATAATCTAAAATGATGTTTGAGACGACATACAGAATAATTAAGTTACATGTTTCTAACCGAACCCTATATGCCCGAATGTCAAAATAGCCTCTTTTTAGAAACATTAAATTTTGAAGAAAATCAAAATCATAAATAATGCGAAGGTTACAAGATTTCGACGATACTCTAATAGAAAGGCTGACGCAAGTCACACCCAAGGTAAAGAAAGCTGAAATTGTACACAATTCAATAATATAAATACTCGAAAGGATTTAAACAATAAAGGTTCTCGAATTTAAACAAATAATTTTATTTCTTGTTTGATTTCAATGAATCACGGTGGATTAAATTCATAAATAAGTTATTACTTTAATTTTGTTTGAAAGAATCCTCCTGTATAGTATTAATTCTTGTCCAGTTATAGAGGCTCATGCTCCATATTCACTATCTAAAACTTCCTAGGCACCAGCTCCGCACTCGTTGGAGAATAAGAAACATTTATATCTATCGGAATTGGAGTGGCCCATTGCGGATGACATTCGAGGCCGGCCATTTGTGCCCTTTATACAAACTTATTCAAGTTACCAAGCCTCTCCTCATTTAAGGCTGACATTCATCTCAATACAAAAAGATATATTGTCAGAGATTTCCAAATTAGAAAATCGGAAGGTGCTCGTGCCGGAATCGGTTCCTGACCTGCAATCAACCTCGAATGAGATTATATACCTTCAAAACGAAAACCGAATGAAACGTGGCGTAGGACATTTCATCTACTGTAGGTCAGTTTTTCATGCAAAACTTAAACAAAAATGTTTAAATAATATGATTATTGACTAAATTTTTATTGAAAGCGATGCATTAAATTTAACTGCTTTCTACAAAGCACAATATTCGTACAATACGATGGATAAACATTTCACAATAACGTTCCATTAAATATATAATTATCAAGGATATAATATGGTTATAGGAATTTTAACAGACTTCTTAACAGCTAAATACAAAATATATTCTCTAATCATGATTTACTGCAGATTTTAAAAGAACAAACTAGAGTTTCGGAATGCATAGATCATTTCAATTTAGAAACCGATTTAGTTTCTTGTAAAAGTTACGAATTCATAAATTATTTTATAGTACCGGACCATAAACGGATAATTCTTGAATAGTAGAATCCAACAAAATATTTTATAAAGTTCTATCCTTTGAATGTATATAATCTTTTACCAAGAAATGACTGGTAACTGCTTGTAAAGTTGTGTGCAGTGCTTGATTATGATTACTTTTATTAAATAAATGCAGACAATTCTGTTGCTTCTATATCTAGAACGATTGATACTAGATCATTCGCTAATGATTTAAAAATAATCTTTCCAATTGATCCAAAAAATGTTGAATTCTCCAAAAATAATGTGACACTAGATTTGTATGATTTAAGTAGATACTTGTTAACACTAGGGCTGAGAATAAACAGTAAAAAGACGAGAGCTTTAAAAATAGGTAACAGAACAGAATTTAATTATGTTTATTTTCATGATGCTGAGATTAATGATGTTTTTGAGATTAAACTTATGCAAAAAATTAAGGATTTAGGCATAACTATTCATTGTACGGCTTCCGCTGAGAGACATATTGAAAGGATAGTAGGCAGTGCCAAGAACAGATGGGCACTAATAAATAGAAATATATTATCGAATGAAATAAAATTTAAAATGTTTATAATATGGATTACACCGATACTAGAATATGCTGCCGCTACTTGGAACCATTTAACAAAGGGTTTGTCTAATAAGATTGAGGCTGTACAAAAAAAAGTTGTGAAACAAATTAGTCCTATCTCCTGTACTATATACGCCACTAGATTACAGTTTGTATCACTGCATCCTTTATGGATTCGGAGGATGTGCTATTGCATAAAACTTTCCATTTGAACCATTGGACTGGTGCCTATATGAATCCAATAAGAAAGAGTCATGAAGTTAGAACTAGATCTGGTCATTTTGCAATATCTCCACCATTGGTGAGGAATGTTGCGAGCAAGCTATACTCTTCTTTTCAAAAAAATTACAAAATTTACAATCATTTGCCAAAGGGGCTTAGAGAAACGCCTCCATCTAAGATGTCTTTTAAATTTTTATCTACCGAACTAGAAAAAGTGTACAATCCTGCTGATATTTTTAATTTTGATTATGATAATTTCTTTCTCATGGTTAAATAAAAGACAGGATTAATTGTTTTTCAGCAGCATAACTTCTCGAGATTCTATCTTCAAGTTTTGTATTATTAAAATTGAAATTTTATGCATTATATCATCATGTTAATCAACAATACATACAATCAATTACTAGTCATGGTTCCCTTTTTTTTGCAAAATTTAACACTCGAATTAAACCTTAAATTTTCCTATTTTTGATGAAGAATCTATCATTCGTTACAGCCGAACTTTCTGATGCTGACAAATTGTACAGTACAACTAATTGTTCATATATATATGTGATGTGATATCTTTTTATATTGTACATTTTCTAATTTTATTATTTGATGGAACATGTGTGGCTTGAATCCAAATAAAGATATTCTATTCTATTCTATTCTATTCTTTTCTATTCTATTCTATTCTATTTTTTTCTATTCTATTCTATTCTATTCTATTCTATTCTATTCTATAATGTTACATAATTTATTTAAAAGGTTCTCTTTAGATGATACAGTACCGAGGGTTGTGGATAGAATAATATGTATGTTAAGAATTAAAAGATACAATATAATAAAATTTAGCTAATTTACAGTATTAAAAAACCTAAGATAGATAAGATAGATAATGAAATGAACTCCTTACTAATGAAAATACGTAGTAGATCCAAAATGCTTATACTGACAGAGCTTAAAAATAACCGAAAAATTAGCTACAAAATCCTTAACGGTTATTATACTTAAAATGACAATGATAAACTTGTATTAACAAAAAATAATACTGATATTGATTTTGTATTTGATTTAAAGAAAAATTTGGGAAATTTAATGAGTAATCTTATAAAATCAGCACTGTGACTACGTTGCCTACTTATGTATATGATCAGGACCGACTACTGGTCGAAAGTCAATCTAAATAAAGTAGGAAATTTATGTATATCGATTCACAACTTGCTTCATAGGCTCAAATCATTTTTGAATACATTCTGATCATTTTTATCAAGATATTTGACGATGGATTTATACTGGACAGTATACTGTAACTTAAGTTAAAACTTATGATAAAGATTCTTTGCACATCACAAGAAATGTATATTCTCTTGAAAAAATGCGAGACATTAAGTTTGCACCTTAATGAGTAACTACAACGTCTGATATAGTTAAATTTGACACCAAGTGCAACAAGAACACTCAGGTGATAGACTTTGCATCTGGGTTGGTTATCCGAAATAACTCAAGCTGGTTTTGTATGACGATCAATTATAATCATTCAGTAGTGAAAACCACGCACTTCAGAATCGGAAGCAATTTACTGATGAATAAATTCGAAATGAGCGTAAGACAGCGCGAAGCAGCCACGTTCAGTAAATGTATGTGAGGAGATCTAAGATAATTGATATGGATCATAAGCTCTAACAAATTTGATAATGTCGCGTCTGATGTTCGGCCAGAAAAATCTTTTAAAGCAATTTTTTAGTACTCTCTAAACCAGAATGGCTCAAATTTAGGTATTCGTCAAATACCGTGCGCTTACAGGCTGATAGGCATCCAATTTTACAGGCCAATCCTCTTCAATTTCTTATGTCATGCTTTGTGCATAGTTAAATTTGAATCTGGTAAATTGGGGTTTACTTCATCTATATTGGTTGAGCTGTTTATGCAAATTCCCTGAGAATTTATTATTAAAGTTTCATCTAGCCGAGAATAAATTATCCCTATCTCCGCAGGCATGGTGTATATTTCTGCAGTCAATCCTCTTACTAGGTCTTCCAATCCGTCAGAAACCATTTGTTTTTGCACTTTTTAATATAGTCAATGTTGTTATATTGATATAGGCACTCGATCCGTTAATTACTTACATATGCCAGTATAAACTAAGAGTTGTATAGTGTAGAAAAAGCCAATTCCTTTAGTAGACCGGTTTCGTCCTTGTTGAGAACTCATCACGTACTGTTTGTTCTTATTTTTCCTGGCATGTGGCATCATTTCCTTGTCCTTCGGAGGCTTTCATAATTGTCGAAAGTTTCACAGCTGCAATTTTGCAGAGCGCATTTTCTGCCACATTCCTGATAACGGCACTATGATGAAATGATATTTCATATTCTTCCAGCTATTCAATGGCTCGGTGTACCAGCCTCTTCTCGTAACCCAGTGATCTCCAATGCATTATTGCTTTATGGTAGGTAAAGAAGTTTATATTTTCAGCGATGACAAAATACCTAAACTTTCGTAGTGCCCATTTCACGGCTAGCATTTCCATTTTTGTGACGATATAATTTTGTTCCACCTTAGTGAGTGTGCGACTTATATATTGCGACTGGAGTCCGTCTGTTAGTAGCACTGATCCAATGCCAATATCTGAAGCGTGTGTAACAATTAGCATACTACCTACTGGGAAAGTCAAAATGGTTTGTCTATTAATTTCTGTTTACTCAGGATTAACGCTACTCGAGTCTTCTTCGTCGAACGAAACGATATCTTGTCACTAGCTAACTATTGCAAAAATTCTTGCGTAACCGCCATTCCTGCGAGATATGATCTATAAACATTCACTATACCAATAAACAGGTGCAATTATTTTCTTGTAGTGGGCACCGGATTGTTTTTGTTAGGCTGTACATTCGAATCTAATGGGATAAATTCCTCCGCTGAGACTGAGTGACCGAGGGACCGCACTTACCGAATAATCTGAACTTTTTCTGGATTAAGATGTAAATGCCATTCAACGGCTTTGGCCAACATCTTCTGCAACCTAATGCGTTATTTGTGTTCATTATTAGCCCATATAAGAACATCTTCAACGTAAGCTCTAATACAGGGTAAGTCTGACACGAAAGAATCAATTATACTTTGGAATACTTTCGGGGCGTTCTTATGACATAATTGTACCCGAGTGAATTGAAAATGATCTTGAGGCACCTGCACGCGCAGTGTCTGTTTTCGTGATGGCTGGGTGCTGATTTGTCTCTTCACTCCAAAGGCTCACACTCCATTAATAATAACCACTAGAACTGATGATCGATTTAATCTTGCTGGTATTAATTTTCGATATTTCATTTCCAGTACCTTCATCAGAAATCTACTAAAACTGAGTAAACTAATCACAAGACCAGATTAATTTTATGGGAGCCTTTGGGGTGATGAAACTAATCAGAAACAAGCCATCACAAAGACGGACACGGCGTGTACTTGTAAATTATGATCAATCGAATCAATGCAGAACAATGAGTGCAAATCAAGAAAATAAGGAATATGTTAAAGTTTATGATCGCACTGTGCAAACAATAGCAAAAATCATCAACATATGAATGTGTATGCGTAGGTTTTTTCAATATCTCGTTCATGAACTATTTAAACGTCTGTGATGCGTTGCAAAGAACAAGAGGCTTATGAGTATATTCAAACAATCCAAATGGGTGATGACGGTAATTTTTTATTAAACTCATTTCGTACACAGATATCTACTGATATGCCGATTTAGAATCAAGCACAATGAATAATTTACGATAGATAACTTCGTTGATAATATTTTTTCCACATTTTATTGGAAATAAATGGAGTATAGTGACTCGGTTAAATCCATGGTAATCAACACATTGTCTCCAACCACTAACCTGGTAATAACTAGAATGAAAATTGCAAATTTATATTTATCAAAATTACCTTATCTGTTTTGTGACTAACACAGTTTAAAAATCATTTATTTATTTCAAGAAGATATTTCGACAGTCATTTGCAGCTGCTTTGTTAGTTCACCCATTATGAGAATTTTAAATAAACAAATTAATGAAGTAAGTACCATCCTTTTTATTGCAATATCATTTATAAATCAGACTAACCTTCCACTAGATAGTTGCGTGACATGTGTGTGTGTGTTTAAATATCCAGAACTGCTGTGCTCATCCATCTAAGTGAAACTAGATTGGCCGTATATATAATTACCATTTACATGCGTCAGACAATTTGTTTTATTCTCACTATGTGAAACGATTTAGTTTAGAATAGAATAGAATGGAATATCTTTATTTGGATTTAAACCACACATTTTACAACAAATAGATAATAATGTTTTTTTAAATATACAATAGATAAAATATATCACATTACATATATATCCATTAAGTCTAATATATATAAATAAGCATCAATAATTTTTTATATGATTTATCAACTACTGAACATCCAGAAATATTATCACTGCCTACCCTTTATCAAATTTTGATACAATTATTATGAAAACGACAAAAAGCAGTCTTTTTAATTAGTCGCAATTTTGAAATAATTGATGACATGAATTATAACAGATTTATCATCGAGGCAATATCACTCGATAAAAGGAAATATAAAGGAACAAATCGAGTGTAATATTATGCATAAATGAGAATCTTGGCGAACAATAGTTTATTTGTAATGATGGATAGTATGATGATATAATGCGCAGCCTTTCCAATATAATAATATATATTAACATTTCAGGAAGTTATGTTGCTGATCACATCTATCCTTGTATGTCGTTTAACCACGAGAAAGTATTGTCACTATAAAAACCTTATATTTTTTCTAGCTCACTATATACAATTTTGAATGACACCATAGACTGAGGCATTTCTCTAGGACCCTTTTGCAATTGACAGTAAATTTCATTAATCTTTCAAAAAGAAAATAACTTCCTCGCAACTTTTACCCAAATGGAGAAGATATCGCTAAATGTCAAGATCTAGTTCCAAATGCATTAACCTTTCTTATTGGATTCATATAGGATCGTGCCCATTGACTCAAGTGGAAATATTTTATGCAATAGCACGTCCTCCGCTAAGATAAAGTTTTAAGTGATATGAACTGTAATATTCTGGCATATATATTGCAGGACACAGGGCTAATACATTTCACAACTTTTCTTTGTTCAGCTTCTAGTTTATTTGACAAACCCTTTATTTTTGCGTTCCAAAAAACGGTGGCATATTCTAGTGTAGGGGTCTTTGCGGGGTTGCTATCTACCTACATAGAACTGGTAGCTGCTGTTGAGATCCGTGCTTATGATCAATCCCCGGCCTTTTCCCGATTGTTGATGTGAGAAGGCTAATTCGAATGATCACATATGTAATTGTGACACAATGTTGCATGTGAAAATTCATAGTTGGGGTCCAAATTGACGCGTGCTCTAGACGGCAACAAAACGAAATACTGTATAACACAATTGAATGTCTTATACAGAAGTCACAGTTAGAACAGAAAAATTGTCCGTGCTCTAGACGGCAACAAAACGATATACTGTCAACACAAATAATGTACCATACTACTAATCGTACTTAATCGTAATGAATACATGTAACCTATTGAAAACATATGATGATATATATAGTGGCGAAGTATATATATATATATATATATATATATATATATATATAGTCACTGGTAAAAGTTGTTACTGATGTTGAATAGACTAAAATCGTGTAAAAATTCAATGAAAAAACTTCAAAAATAATTAATCCATTGTATGCTAAGGTTTTTAACTTATTTTATTATAATATTCCATTGTACACTGAATTTCTGATACGTAGAATTAGATGCCAACAGTAAATCACTTGTATAAACTGCGAATAATCCAAAGAAGAGGAGTAATTACACTATGAAACTATAATCCACCGCATGTTCCCTGCGTATCTTGCGCGATGGTGTGTATATTTAATAAACAAAACCCTATTAATTACAATTAAAATTGCAGTTCAAGAAATCTCAATTAAAATTGCTTGAAACTAACAGAAATTGTTTTCTAAAATCACAAATTAATAGAAATATTGTGTAAAAACAGAGTAAGATTATTTGACCTTAAAGAGCACTATATTTGTCAAAATTGAGCATCGTTGGGTTGTAACGCGAAGCCGCGTGTTAAATAAGAACAAGACTTGTCTACATGATAAATCGTAATTATATATCTAAAATGATGTTTCGTACATACTGATAAATTATACAATAAAATGCTAGCTATCATGCGTTCATATAATATTTTATATAAATATATATAATGACAAATTTACTAAGTATTTTTAGAGGCATTTTGATTTCGCCATACATATAATTTTATTTTAGTTTAACATTACAATTTGTTCGTTGTCATACCTTAAAATAAAAACGGCATTAATTTAGTCACTAAATTACTTCATCTAGATTAAATATTTTTGATTTGTTGCTCAAAGATTTAGTCAAGCAGTTTTTTTGTTATAACAGAGCGCTGATTATTATCAATGCCCTTTATGATGTTGGCCAAACAAAAATGCAGACAAGTGATGGCTTGCTATGCAGTTTGCTGACGTGACACAAATAACTGATAATGCATAAACCATACAAGCATATGCTGTGCATTATTTCGCGTGCATTTCATCTGTCGTACAACGTAACTTTACCCAGAGAATTTAACAAATCACAAACAGTCTATTTTTGATAAATTTGACGTCTCATATAAGTCATGCATTTTTACTATATCATAATAATTGAAGTCAATTGTTCATCAGTTTCATTTAGTTATTCCACTAAAATCAGGATTACCTGAAAGACCATACAACATGTTCTATATACGTTTGTCTACTATAATTCTGTTTTTCATTTTTTCGGAATATTGTTCAAATAAACATAATTGAATAAATAAAATCTACAATAGAAAGTAGCCACCGCACTATTATTAGAAGTTCTGACAACATTCTATATAGTACAGATCAGTTACATTGTGATACAGTTTCTGAAACCTATTGTAGTTTATATATATATATATATATATATATATATATATATATATATATATATATATATATATATATATAAAAATATGTCCATGTATATAATAGCTATTTAAGATCTTTATTTGTACATTTAAATAGTTTAGTAATATCTTTAATATATCTCCAACTAGAAATTATTTAAAGAAAAATTCGAACAATTTGAAAGACAATATTTAATAGGTTTTATAACTAATTTTATTGTGCAGAATTTAATTGTTTGGTCTATGATAATAGATTCAGTTAATAAGATCTGTAACATCGAATTAAAATGACTTTATATATAGTGAGCAAACCCAAATTGCAAGAGAGCTTATCATTAAATTTTAACATGTCACGGATTATTTGTACACACCTCCATCTGCAGTTGTAAGGAAAGGATTTCAATGGCGCACATGTCTGTCGTCTATACCAAAATAAGCGCAGCCAGTTGAGATTCTAGTATGTCGTGGTGTTAGCATCCAACTCGCACAGGTTCGGCATTTCGTATAAGAACCCAGTCTGTGAGATATAGGCGAAATTTATTGCAATCAGCGCTTTAATGTACATAAAACAGCTTAAAATACAATAAAATTTGTTCACGGCCTTTAATCGAATTCAAATTTGTACCGATTTAATTGGTCATCACACGTAATACGAATCAGCTTGTCAGACTTTCCTAACCTTAGTAAGCATAATGCGCAAGGTTTTAAAGCAGTTTAGTCTTCTTTGGTCGGTTTCTGAAAAGTACGCAACATTTTTGGAAAACGAATTATGAGGACGGGTTCATGGCCGTTGTGTCACTCAAGTCTACTCTTCGTCATTTTATATGCTGTTCTTTTAAGGGCTCATGATAGAATAGAATAGGATATAATATCTTTATTTGGATTCAAACCACACATGTTCCATCAAATAATAAAATTAGAAAATGTACAATATAAAAACATATCACATCACATAAATATGTGCAATTAGTTGTACTGTACAATTTATCAGCATCAGAAAGTTCAGCTGTAAAAGAGTGATAGATTCTTCATCAAAATTAGGAAAATTTAAGGTATAATTCGAGTATAACATTTTGTGAGAAAAAAGGGAACCATGACTAATAATTAATTGTATGCATTGTTGATTAACAAGATGATATTGTAACACGCGGCTCCGTGTTACAACCCAACGAAGGTCAATTTTTACAAACTCTGTGCTCTTTAAGGTCAAATATTCTAACTCTGTCCTTAAACAATATTTCTCTTAGCTGTGAATTTAGGAACAATCTCTTTTAGTCTCAAGCAGTTTCAATCGATATTTATTGAACTGCAATTTTATTTGTAATTAATAGTGTTTTTATAAAATAGAGAACCGCGCGCGATCCGAGAGGATCACGCGGTGGAATGTTGTGTCATTGCGGATTTATTTCACTTAATTTAGTGTCCACATAGAAGAATGGATTAATAGTTTGACATGAACTGAAAATATTGCAAGTAGTAAGCTAAAGCTTTGTTAGTTTTTTATCATTGAAGTCTTTAAACAATTTACATCTTCATTTTTAATGATAACTTTTAACGATGATTTTTACATGTCATCATATGTTTTATTCGATGGTATAAATACAATTCTGTTCAGACATTTGTGTAACAATAACCACTTGTGTATAAAACATTTTACTTTATAAACATAAATCAATTTTACTATGTTCATATTATCATGTATTTTCAATCATATGACTATATTCATGCCAATCCAGACATTTGTGCTAAACATTTCGCTTTATAGACATAAATCACTTTATATTTATATGTGCTACATTGTGTGGAATATATACATGAAACCTTTCTTCGGCCTTCTAATATTAACCATCTGAAAAGGAACAGACTGATTGAATGCTCGGGTACTAATAATAGCAACCATTGATAAGGAGTAGGGGTACAAAATCAGGAACGAGAAAGCAAGAGCGAAAAGTACCCCTACAATATAATGCATAACATTTCAGTTTTAATAATACAAAATTTGAAGATAGAATCTCGAGAAATTATGTTGCTGAAAAACAATTAATCCTGTCTTTTGTTTAACCATGAGAAAGTATTATCATAATCAAAATTAAAAATATCAGCAGGATTGATCACTTTTTCTAGTTCAGTAGATAAAAATTGCCTGTCCTAATGTTTTGTCCGTTGAGTATATTGTCAAAGGAATTCTTGATTTGTAGACGGATGTTAAAATAATAAATAGTAGGAAATTCAGGATTAAAAAAACGCACTATTGATTGTTAAATTCATTAATTCTGATGTAATATGCCTCAATACATAGTAACTGACAAACAAATTTAGCAATCACAATTATCAAAGTTTTCCAGTTAGCATATGAAAAATTGTAAGGGCGATTTAGACAACTGCCAGAATATAATGCAACTGAAAAACAAAATATGTTTGTAGCTATCTTATTGGTGGTATGCTAGCCTTGCATTAAAGATACACGTAATTTGTCTTTAGTTAGTTCAGATTGCGTGTTCTTCTATTGGTCCGTTTTCAGCTATTTATTATTTGGTGTTGCATTTTATGTGATTTACAATTTAGCGTTGCTCTGCTTTTCGGAAATTTTCACTGTTTTC
This sequence comes from Eudiplozoon nipponicum, assembly GCA_029291075.1. Classification (NCBI taxonomy): domain Eukaryota; kingdom Metazoa; phylum Platyhelminthes; class Monogenea; order Mazocraeidea; family Diplozoidae; genus Eudiplozoon; species Eudiplozoon nipponicum. Next base: position 17,733 of record JAQBSW010009444.1, read on the forward strand.
CAATTCGAAAAACAGGGAAAGTCAACAGTATTCCCAGTAACCTATGATTAATACTTTAAGACAGTTTGAAATAAGTTTACCAAAGGTTTGACGATCTTCCCACAAAATAACAGAAAAAATATAGCGTAGGATTTTGATGTAATGGAGCATCAATTTTCTTTGCTTCTTCAATGATAATCTAACAAATAACCAAAAGTTATTACTACAAAAATGGTAGTCATGCTGTTTAATCATACCGCGTGAAGCCATAGCAAGAAATTATGAGGTGATTGCAATGGAAAATGCTAGATATAAGATAAGCATTCCGAGGAAGTCCCGTCAATTATAAAGTTACACCATTTTGTCGCCGGATCATGTATGCAAAACGGTTTTTTTTGGTTTAATGTTTTCTTCTAAATAATTGTCATCAAAAGTGGTCCTACTTGAATGAAAGGAATCAATATGTATTGCAATAATAAGGGTATAGACGCCGATTGTCTAATTTCTGTGTGAACTAAATCCACCTTTTCAATTTTCGGGCTAATGTCCAGTCATCAGAGTAAACTCGTAATCATTTATGAAATTCATCGAACGGTGCATTTAATTATGTTACGATTAAAATAACTTTTGATCATAAGAGATCCAAATTTTCAAGACATGTCGTTAAAAAATTTAAGGCATTTCCAGGGATTTCTATTCTGATATGTTTAATTTGGTCGAAAATGTTGACCTAAATTTTACTCCGACTTGGATAAAAGGAATCAATATAAACTGCAACAATATGTGTATAGACGCTGATTGTCTAATCTCTATGTAGTAAATCCACCTTTTCATTTTTCTGGCTCATGATATTCATCAAAGAATACCGGTACTCATCTATGAAATTCACCGAACGGTGCATTCAATTTTGTTAAAAGTAAAATAACTTTTGTTCATTCGAGAATCAATTTTTCACGGCATGGTGGTTCAAGTTTTTAAGTCATTTCGACCGGTTTTTTTCGGATATGTTTAATTCGGACGAAAATGTTTGACCTAAATCTTATTAACCTCCGCTTTGTATATGACGAATCTTTTCAAAATAATAATAAAATCTGTTTTTATTTCCACTTAGGTAAACTTTCTTTTATCGTAAAATTTGGTACAAGCGAATGAACAATATTTTGTCATGGGTCCCATAACAACAGTAATACAAGCTAAACTAACAATAGGTTGACGACACATTATATTCTTTGGTAAAAATTTCATTCGAAAAAACCCGCTTAAAGGACATCAATTAAATATGAAATTTAAGACATACAGGCCTTGTCAATTTTAAGCGCTGATAATAAAATGCTCACTAGAACTGCTAACACCGCATGAACACAATGATATTGAACAGATTGAAGCTGAATCTTACATTAGGGACTTAATTTTTTGACAAAATTTTGGAATTTTCCAAAGTGTTTACTTGAAATAGGGCAAGGTAGAATTCAATTTTTTTGAGGGAATCTGCATGACAAAGAATTTATTCGTCACCTGATGACCAAATTGTAGCAAATGTTTTGCAAGGTTCTTTTCAATCATAAAGATGCTTACATAACGTAATAATGATTTCGCCAGGGCACGAGGATCTTGCGGTATTAATTTAGAAAACCTGCAGATCGTTTAAAATCTTAGGTGACGGAAGGTTCGTAATCGAAGTAGTTCTGGAGGACAAAGACTGAATGACTTGAATATAATGGTATCGGCTCCTGCAGATGAGTGACCAATATAGACGAAACGCATGTTTAGATGAGATTATACCTTCTGTTCATGTTGAATTTGTTTTACCCTTCTGCTCCTATTTGATTAATAAGCTACCTTGCCCGCAACATCTAATAAAAAATTTCATATATACTAATTCTCCGCAACAAACATTAAATAATATGTTAAAATGTTAAGATACTGTTAAACTAATGGAGTTTTAATTTTGATTGATAAAACTTCTCTAATGCAACGACGGTTACATTTATCGTCGTTTGAAACGTCATTTATATTCAGCACTTTTCTATAAATATATTTGCTAACTTGTATTTTGTATTCGTTATTTGCAATTTACCCATAACCTCACTAATTAACTGGTGTTGAGGCCCCTAACCTATTCGTGTCTGTAAGCGCCCTAGATGCCAGATCGCTGGAAGTCCTAAAATTCACAGTAGAGTCTGATAGGCTTATATGGTTATTATCGTTACTTAAGTTCAAGTCCGCTATGTCCTGCACTAACCTACTTGTGTCCTCAAATTTAATATCGGTATCCATGAATATAGGAGATAACAATTAAATCGATACTTACAGTTAGGCAATCGGAAAGTGAAAGCTGGAAACGGTTCCGCACAGTTGTTAATCTAGAAAGATGCAAAACGTGAACCAAAGATACAATCAAATATACCTGTTCCTAGGCTCCTGTTCCTTTCTGTTTTATATTAGAACAAAAAGGCAATTGATGGAGCAATATATTTGAGGATGAAATAATCGTTTAATATGGAAAAATTGGTAAAATGTAGCAGATCAAAATTACAATACCGGTCAAGGAGCGAGATACTCAAAAACTGAAAATAGCGCACAATTTTAAAATCAAATATTTAAACAAAGAATGTTCTGGAAAATAAAAAGAAAAAATTCTTTTTAAATAAAGTTCGTTACAATCAGCAATGGTGGTTTAAATTTGTCAGTCAAGGTTATTTTACATAAGGCGGAGGATTTAACATCCTCTACATACACCACCTTCTCAAAAGTGGCGTCTAATAATAGACGTAATCATAGTTCTTCGGCTGACGATGTATTCTTCCAGAACGAGTTGTGCATACTGGCGCCCTTGACGTCGTCATCTCGCCCGGTACAACATTCACTGGTTCTTCAAAATCCTTTGGTATCGACAAATAGTTTTCATGTCGTGATTCAGTAGAATAAGATTTTGCTATGTTAGACAACGATTCTTCAGAGTTCTGCATTTCATTATGTGCCTGAATGGTGGGATTGCACACATCAGATTCGCCCATGAAATGGTCATTCGACGCCACTGTTAATTCAGTCATACCGTCAATCCAGATAAACTGGAGAATACAACGATCCAACGTAACACAATACTCAATGCCATTTATTTCTACGATGACATTCTTGTCAGTCATCCTCTTGACCTTGTATGGTCCTTTGTAAAATGGTGTCAGGCAGTTCTTCCTATTCTCATTAGTTATATACACATGCGAAGCCGATTTTAAATCAGAGGAAGTTCGTTACAATCAGCTATGGTGGTTTAAATTTATCAGTCAATGTTATTTTACAAAAGGCGGAGGATTTAACATCCTCTTTACTGGTGTAATTTTCTAACAATACTACGACCGTAGTCATTTAAAAAGTTAGAATCAAAATTCATTCGGCATAGTTAAATTAATTTAAAGCTGTATTCCACGCCGAATATTTTGAGCTAATTTCAGAGTAATACATTTCCGCTAGATTACTATCAATATCGTGTTTTACTCAAAAACATAGCCAAGTAAAATTACGTCACGGAATTTTTGACCAAGGCTATATCTTTAAACATCACAACCGCAAGGGTTTAATAATTATTGAATGACATCGTCTTTGCATTATCAGCACAAATTGTTATCAATGTATATAAAATATTTTTAACGTTACATTTCTAGTCGTATAAACCGACAATGCAACAAGAGATTCTTTCAATGTATGCTTCCAGTGAATATTTTGTTACGCAACACTTTGCCGGCAGCATCACCAGATTTTTACAAAGATTTTTAATCGACGCTGGCCTATTTCAATTCAGCCAATTCAGTAATCGGCGACGGTATCAAAATCAACTCAACAGCATCATTCACAGCTTCGACTTATCCAGTTTAATTTTGAACAGACAGTTTCTGCATATTGGTTTAATTAATTGAACGCTGCAATAATCGTTCTTTAGCTCTAATCAGCTTGGGAATATTTCATTTCCGCATTATTATTATTATCAAAACCTCATTTTACTACAAGTCTATGTTATGTTAAATTTTTTATCTGATATATGACAAATGTTATATCTCTGCGTCAATTTGTCTTCAAATAAAACTTATACAACATTTTAATCACAATTTGACTAAGTCTGCGTTTTATTTGCAGCAGAAATATCTACCATTTTTCATTAAGTAAGGTTTGAATGCCACATTTCTAGCAATGGAATTTATCAACGAAATAGAATATTCTTATTGTCTTTTCTTCGTAGAAGTTTTTTAAATGCACTAACAGATTTCAACGAAAAATGTTAATGTTTTTGATTTCAGTCTACTCAATCTATGATAACAGATTTGATAAAAAAATTGTTATTAACACTTAAATTTAACAGTAATAATATGCTACTCATTTTATATTTAGTTAAAGTCTCTTAGGCCATTTTTGTATTTAGTTTTGATCTGTAGAGGCCCTTAGGTCACTACCATAAGTGGGTCTCTTGGATGCCAGGCCCGGAAAATCGATATATGCGGAATAATCATCTATCTTGGAACACTTAAGTTCCTCTGAACTATCTCTTAAGCTACAATCCTTAAGTCCACTAGCCAACTGCTCTGTATCCTCAGTATTTAATAAACCAGACATGATATTATTAAATTACTTGTAATTTATATATTATATTAATTAAGTAAGCTTACCCGGATACGCTGATATCCACAGGATACTGAACTGGAATGATTGAGACCTTAAAACAAATATTAACTTTAAATACCCAAAGCAAATTTGTGGTTCTTTTCGCTGATAATTAAGAACAAAACGACGAGAAGATTACAAAGTTTTATTCACAAAGAGTCGGAGATGGAACCACGCAGTGTCCCGCTTATGCAATTCAGAAACTCAGATCAAAACTCTCATTTTCCTTCCACAAGACAAGTCCAAAACTTCCAAAAAATTTTACAATATTTTTCAAAAATTACAATATTATTTTACGAAACCAGCGATAACATCAAATGTCCAAAAATAAAAATTGATTTATTTTTATATGAGAGGTTAATTGGTGTCCAATAATTAATTTAACCTCTACAGATCTATGCACATAATGTTCTGGATGCTTATCGGTATGATTGCTACTAACATGAAAGATCTTGTAGCAATGGAAAATCCGTATAAATCCGCGTTGCCTTAATTTTTCGACTACAGAATTTTACTTTTATAGATTTCCATAGCAGATTACGTTATTATTTTGAAAAAAAATGATGTACGCGCAGCAGAGGTTAATAAAATTTAGACCCAACATCTCTGTCCGAATCGGATGTTACAGATTAGATGGTAATTAAAATTTCCTCGGCCCTTTAAATAAGCTGGTCTAAAAATTGTTTCACTAACCAAAAAATTCTTTTCCTTTTAACAAAAACTACATATACATTTCGGAGAATTTGCCAAAAGTTTGCAAGTTTCCATTTATGTCTGACAACATGGTACACCATCCTCGAGTTTTTTTAGAATAGAATAGAAGATCTTTATTTGGATTCAAACCACACAGGTTTCACCAAATAGATAATAATATTAGAAAATGTACAATAAAAAAAATATAAAATCACATAAATATGTGCATTTAGTCTCGTGTAGATAAGTAAATCTCACTGGTTGTACTTTATAATATATCAACATCAGAAAGTTCGGCTGTAAAGAATGATAGATTCTTCATCAAAAATAGGAAATTTAAGGTATAATTCGAGTGTAACATTATGCAAAAAAATGAGAACCATGACTAGCAATTGATTGTATGTATTGTTGATTAACATGATGATATAATGCATAACATTTCAATTTTAATAATACAAAACTTGGAGATAGAATCTCAAGAAGTTATGCTGCTGATAACAATTAACCTTGTCTTTTATTCAACAATGAGAAAGTATTATCATAATCAAAATTAAAAATATCAGCAGGATTGTAGACTTTTTTAGTTCAGTAGATAAAAATTTAAAAGACATCTTAGATGGAGGCGTTTCTCTAAGCCACTTTGGCAATTGATTGTAAATTTTGTAAATTTTTAAAAAAGAGATCAACTTGCTCGCAATAATCCCCACCAAAGGAGGAGATATTACCGAATTTCCAGATCTAGTTCCAACTTCATGTCTCTTACTTATTGGATTCATATAGGCACAAATCCACTGGTTCAAATGGAAAAGTTTTATGCAATAGCACATCCTCCGAAACCATAAAGGTTGCAGTGATACAAACTGTAATCTAGTGGCGTAAATAGTGCAGGAGATAGGACGAATTTGTTTCACAACTTTTCATTGTACAGCTTCTATCTTATTGGACAAACCCTTTTTTAATGGATTCCAAGTAGCGGCAGCATATTCTAATATTGGTCTAATCCATATTATAAATATTTTAAATTTTGTCATTCGATAAGATATTTTTATTTTTTAGTGCCCATCTGTGCGTGGCACTGCCTACTATCCTTTCAATATGTCTCTCAGCAGAAGCTGTACATTGAATAGTTATGTCTAAATACTTTATTTCTTGCATAAGTTTAATCTCAAACACATCATTAATCACAGTTACCTATTTTTAAAGCTCTCGTCTTTTTATTGTTTATTCTCAGCCCTAGTGTAATCTAATATATAGTTAAATCATACAAATCTAATGTCACATTATTTTTGGAGAATTCGACATTTTTGGGATCAATCGGAAAGATTATTTTTAAATCATCAGCGAATTTGCAAACTCGAACGTTAAGGATCTTAGTTTCCAAATGTGCAATATATATTAGTTCTCCGCAAGAAACAGTTTTTAGCTGTTATATATTGAATTTAATGATGTCATGCTTACCGCGAAATGTGATAACTGATATTGATCAAGGCCAGAGTCTATGGATTTAGTGGAGTAATATGTTTTCAGAAATGGTTGTAATTCTTAATTTTGGTGTTCTATAGCATTGTTGAAGCCCCTAACCTATTTGAGTCTGTAGGCCCCATAGATGCCAGATCGCTGGAAGTCCTAAAATTCACAGTAGAATCTGATAGGCTTATATGATTATTTGCGTCACTTAAGTTCAAGTCCGATATGTCCTGCACTAACCTACTTGTGTCCTCAAATTTAATATCGGTATCCATGAATATATGAGATAACAATTAAATCAATACTTACTGTTAGGCAATCGGAAAGTGACAATTGGAAGGCTGTTCCACTAAGCAATAATCTGTTATGATATATACGTGAACCAACGATAAAATCAAATATACCTGTTCCAAGGCTCCTCTTCAATGTTATTTTATATCAGAACAAAGGCAATTGATGGAGAAATATATTTGATAATGATGTAATCGTTTACTAGAGAAATTGTTAAAATGCAGCAGACCAAAATTACAATACCAGTCACGTAGCGAGATATTCGAAAACTGAAAATAGCGCACAATTTAAAATCAAGTAGTTAAACAAAGAATGTTCGGGAAAATAAAAAGAAAAAATTCTTTTTAAATAAAATTTGTTACAATCAGCTATGGTGGTTTAAATTTATCAGTCAATGTTATTTTACATAAGGCGGAGGATTTAACTTCCTCCACAAATTGTTTGAATTATGTTAGATAGTAGATTGGAATCTTGTGCGCTAATAATGACCAAATTTTAGATAATATCAGATTATGAGAGATATATTATGATGTGTGTGGTCGCTCGGTCGTGTAATACGGAAGCCGTCGTATGTATTAATCGTCGACGGCAATACTAACCTCCCCAGTATTATTTCGACAATCATCCTATTTTGGTGAAATTTAGAGCTCTGATTTAAAGTAAGTGCTTGCATTTTTACCACATCTGTAAGGCGGTGTGGCCTCTTAGATGGTGCGCTGTCAAGGGCCATATATCACTTTTCATAATTTTTTATTGGGCGTAACGCACATTTTGGCCAATTAGTTCAAATAGGACAACAGGAATAAACCAAAGTCAGAATGAGCGGAAGGTATAATCTCATGTACACACGGTTTCGTGCTTGCTGATAACTCACCAACAGGAGTAGGAACTACGCCCTATACCCACTATATATTTAATTAAGGAGTGTGGGACAACAAGACGGTACAATCTACTATTCGAGTGTGTATAAATGCAGAAGTAGAGTTAAGTTCATTTAGTTGTCGACCATCCGATTTCAAGCCAACTCATACGATATATAGCTGCGCTATGTTTGCTAAGTTGGTACATGGTACCAACACAATAGATGTCATGATATGATAAATGAATACCCGATACTCCAGCAAGTCCGTACACTCTGGCCGTGATCGATATCCATCATCACATTTCGCGGTAATTGAGACAGAGCTCAATTAAGTGCGTAATGATTGTATTCTGTTTGTCGCGGAGAACTTATATTTATGTAATTGTGTTTTAGGTGTTGCGCTCCTAGTAAAAAATTAGTTCAAATATGGCCTGATGGATACACCATTATATATTTAATTAAATGAGTTTTGATTACAGCAAAATATCAGAATGTATCGATTTGCTGGAGAAACTTGTGTTAGAAAGAAATTTTAATTTTCAATTTTGGTCAAATTTAACATCTCTAATTCCATTTTGTTGGCAAATGTGCCGACTAGACAACCATTGTATACGCATATATTATAAATGATGAGTTGGCTTTGGAGTCGCATTTTCGATTACCTTATATAAAGTTAACTCCACTTTTATTTGTATGTACATTCGAATAAGAGATTTACCGTATAATTGTCCCTCATTTTTTATCAAAATATCCAGTGGGTATCGGGCACAATACCGGCTCATACTGTTGAGTTATCAGAATACACCACACAAATTTTCACATGAGATTATATCTGCCGTTCATGAAAGTTTTGATTTAATCCGTTTGTCCTATTTGAATTAATTTGTTACAAGGTAAGCGAAACCTAATGTATAATTAAATTTATATATATATATATATATATATATATATATATATATATATATATATATATATATATATATATATATATATAATTTTAATTTTACTGGTGGCTGATTCCTTTGAGGATAAGCTGGTTCCATTGATTTCTATGGAGTTTTTGGGGAATTTGTACAACCAGGCCCTCACTGATATATATATATATATATATATCTACAAATAAACAACTCTATATATATAAATTGAAAGGCAAAACAAGATAAAAATGCAAACATGGTCAGAGTGTGTAATAGGGGAACAACCAATCAATTGTGTGCGTCACCTCCAGTTCAAGCTAAAAAATTCAGGATGCTTGTTCTGCTGCAATTTGTTTTTCCAAAATGTTTCGTATGTTAGTATTTATATGTTGTTGCAAACCTAGTAACAAATTAGTTCAGTTGTGACCAGAAGGATAAACCAAAGGCAGCATGAACGGAAAGTATAATCTCATGCACATTCGTTTCGTGCTTACTGGCGACTCATCAGTAGGAGCCGGTATTACGCCCTTTAACCACTATATATTTGGTAGAAGAATGTGGAATAATAGGACGGTACAATCTCCTAGACGAATGTGTAAACCTGCAATAGTGAAGCTAACATAATCTAAAGTCAACGACAATACGACTTCAATGCTAACTCACACTATATAATATATATACCGAGTCTGTAAAGGATACTAACACTATGGCCATTGTGTTAGTAACTGATACCTTTTTGAAATCGATGAGTACCGGATACTAACACTATGGTTTCCGAGTCGGTACATGATACCAACCTGATGGATATAAATTTATGCTAAAGTTCACCCAAATTGAGAATTACAACAATTTCCGAACACCTGTTACTCCAGTTAAACCATACACTCTGGCCTTCATCGATATCAGTTATCACATTTCGCGGTAAGCATGACATCATTCAATTCAATATATTACAGTTAAATACTGTTTGTTGCGAAGAACTAATATATATGCAAGTATGTATTAGGTTTTGCGAACCTAGTAACAAATTAGTTCAGTTGTGACCAGAAGGATAAACCAAAGGCAGCATGAACGGAAAGTATAATCTCATGCACATTCGTTTCGTGCTTACTGGCGACTCATCAGTAGGAGCCGGTATTACGCCCTTTAACCACTATATATTTGGTAGAAGAATGTGGAATAATAGGACGGTACAATCTCCTAGACGAATGTGTAAACCTGTAATAGTGAAGCTAACATAATCTGAAGTCAACGACAATGCGACTTCAATGCTAACTCACACTATATAATATATATACCGAGTCTGTAAAGGATACTAACACTATGGCTATTGTGTTAGTAACTGATACCTTTTTTGAAATCGATGAGTACCGGATACTAACACTATGGTTTCCGAGTCGGTACATGATACCAACCTGATGGATATAAATTTATGCTAAAGTTCACCCAAATTGAGAATTACAACAATTTCCGAACACCTGTTACTCCAGTTAAACCATACACTCTGGCCTTCATCGATATCAGTTATCACATTTCGCGGTAAGCATGACATCATTCAATTCAATATATTACAGTTAAATACTGTTTGTTGCGAAGAACTAATATATATGCAAGTATGTATTAGGTTTTGCGAACCTAGTAACAAATTAGTTCAGTTGTGACCAGAAGGATAAACCAAAGGCAGCATGAACGGAAAGTATAATCTCATGCACATTCGTTTCGTGCTTACTGGCGACTCATCAGTAGGAGCCGGTATTACGCCCTTTAACCACTATATATTTGGTAGAAGAATGTGGAATAATAGGACGGTACAATCTCCTAGACGAATGTGAAAACCTGTAATAGTGAAGCTAACATAATCTAAAGTCAACGACAATACGACTTCAATGCTAACTCACACTATATAATATATATACCGAGTCTGTAAAGGATACTAACACTATGGCCATTGTGTTAGTAACTGATACCTTTTTTGAAATCGATGAGTACCGGATACTAACACTATGGTTTCCGAGTCGGTACATGATACCAACCTGATGGATATAAATTTATGCTAAAGTTCACCCAAATTGAGAATTACAACAATTTCCGAACACCTGTTACTCCAGTTAAACCATACAC
>JAQBSW010009445.1:0-28703 GCA_029291075.1 Eudiplozoon nipponicum
TAATAATAATAATAATAATATATTATTATTATATTTTAAAAAAATTATTTTGCAGCTAAAGTATGTTTCTCACGCGCACATTTAGTATAAGCTAAGCATTGCATAATGTAGCGTAGTAAAGTAATCCAGTAACCCGGTTTCGTCTTAATTAGTAACTCTTCACGTACTATCCAGTATTTCCCGCGGACAATGCACAAACTTTGATATTTATGCATTGGAATCTGTTTCTCTTACTACCGAGGCACCCTGTCTGCGGTATATTCTGGAGAGCATGTGAAGAGTTCCTAGTTAGAACGAAGCCGGTCTACTGGATGAAATGCTTTATCTAAACTATGCAATGCATAGTTCATATTGAAATTGTAAGCACTCAATGGGACTGGTAATTACATCAAGACCACTCAACCTTTATTTACGTATTTTATATCACCGTCCACGCAATTAATGTTCGTTTAAATATATTATGAAATTGATTTTTTTAAATGACGTTCTTGCCGAGTGGTTTTATTTCATTTTTAACCGATTCTGTTCTTCGTGACAGAAGGCGTGTCATGCACACTCAAATTTGAAGAAGAATTTGAATAAACACATCGTCTTGTTTGTGAAATGCATCTGATGAAGATCTTCGGTAATGAAGATCGAAATATCATAGAAAAAGAAAATTACTGGAACAATGAAAGCTGCGTTAGTCAAAACGCAGATCAGGTAATTACAATTATTCCAGTTCCGCATCAAGGAAACTCTTTCAAACACATCGTCTGTCGGAAAAAAGCTTCTATTGCTTAAATTAACAATTATTCTGCGAGTGGAGATACACACTCGTATGCTTTTCTATACTTAATTTAGGACATGTTGTTTAATCCTAATTTGTTAGACAGGCATCTGGCTGCGATGCCGATCATGAGAGTCGAAGCGTGTCCGTAAGTGTGATTGACGGCAGTTTTGCTATTTTGTACGACCGGCTACATAAAATGTCGGTTGCTTACTCTTACATTTACACACTTGATTTAGAAGTATTAACTTTACCTACAGCTAAAAAGATAATTGCTTAAATTGTATAGACTTGGCCAAGGCTCAAAATACTTCATCTTTTTTGAAAGCGAGACCACGGGTTTTGAGAGCAGCATCTCTGATTTTCAAAACCTAATATACGTGTGGCGGTTTGGTGCTCGTCAGTCAGTTTGCCATTATGTTCTGCAGTTGAATCACCGCTTTCTGCGTTCACGGGTTGTCGCTTTGCACTATCAATTTCACAATGATCCAATTGATGCCCATTTCCAAGTACGCGTCGAATTTGCCTTCTCATTGGCTGGGTGCGGATTCGTGCCTTCATTTAATCGGATCTTTGCGAAACTGCTGGTGAAAAGCGATAACCCGGGAACGCAAATCTTGTAGATTCAAAATTTGAAACTCACACTGCGCAACCAATCACAAAAACTATGCTTTTCTGTCTATGGTGGGAGTTAGATACGCGACTTACTGGGTTTGAGCAGGTCTGATTTTGAACAAATATTTTCAACCTAAATATAAGGCTTCAATACATGTTACACCTACAGAATTTTCTACAACTGTTACTACAACTGGCATGGAAACATTTTTTCGTTTAATTTAAATTAGTTTTTTTATTATTCTTATCAATTTATCGCGATTTCATAGCATCATGAACGGAAATTTTAATCGCATGCACATTCGTTTCGTGCTTACTGGTGACTCATCAGTAGACGCCAGGATTACGCCCTTCAAACTCTATATATTTAGGTGAATTTGTCAACCTGCAGTAGTGAAGCTAACATTGAATAAAGTTTCGACAATGCGACTACCACGCTAACCCACTCTATATAATATATATACCGAGTCTGTAAAGGATACTAACACTATGGCTATTGAGTTAGTAACCGATACCAACATTATAGTACCGAAAAGGTACATGGTACTAACACTATGGCTGCCGTGTCGGTACATGGTACCACCATGGTGGATATCAATTTATGCTATAGTTCACCTTACTATTGTCCCACATTCCTCACCAAAAAATATAGTGGTTAAAGGGCGTAATACCGGCTCCTACTGATCAGTCGCCAGTAAGCACAAAACGAATGTGCATGAGATTATACTTTCCGTTCATGCTGTCTTTGGTTTATCTTTCTGGTCACAAATGAACTACTTTTTCTCAATGCCGCGTTTTGCGTACGCGGGTAATAGCTGTACACGGGCAGTTACACAAAGATCCGATTTTACACAATTTCCAATTTTGTTTTGTCTTTGATCGGGTTGACTTGTTTTTACTTCAACTGGAAATGCGGTTCTATCACATCTTTGTTTACTGGCGACGTTTCGGTGCCTACTTTCCAGCACCATCATCAGGCAACACAACACTGATCACAATAGCAGATTTAAGCAAATGTGGTAACCTCGTTCCAAAACCATTCCATTTATATATATTTGACTCAACACTATTTTAATCATAGAATTTGTCTCAGTAACTAAACTCAATATATAACTTTTTATAGTTAGCAGACCAATCATTACCTCACCTATACCTCATCTCATCTCGTATGCAGAATATTTTAGGGGAGAGAGACAGTATCGAACCTTTTGTTATTTGTTATAACTGTATTGCTACTATGTCACGGTAATCAAAATTTAAAAATGATAAAACTAAAACCTTGACTATCATATACTGTATTTTATTTAAAACCAGGAACTCTAATGTATACAATGGTGTGTGAGGTATTGCGCACATAGCAACAAATTAGTTCAAATATGGATATATATATATATATATATATATATATATATATATATATATATAGGATATATATATATATATATAGATAGGATATATAGATAGGCCATGGTAGGTGTAGGTTTATTCTATATACATAATATATATATATATATATATATATATATATATATATATATATATATATATACAAATATACAGTTATTAATCATAGACATTATCATTTAAATTATATATTTATTTTAGATGGTAAATATATATATATATATATATATATATATAATTATATATATATAAGACATTTAACTCACACTGTTGCTTACTTATTTATATATATGTTTTATACATATTTATATGCTTATTTTATATATTTATAAGGTGTGCATAAATAAATATACAATTTCATTAGTGGTAAATAAAAAATAAAAAATATAAAAAAACAGTAGAACAAAGAAAAATAATAATTTATTAGAAATATGCAAACTTATATATATATATATATATATATATAGATAGGATTAAAGATATTTGATCCACACTGTTGCTTAAATAAATATATATATATATATATATATATATATATATATATGTTATTTATACATATTGATATGTATTTTATATATTAATATAAGGTGTGCATAACCTAATAAATATTTATTACTAATGTACATATATATATATATACATATATATATATATATATATATATATATATATATATATATATATATATATATATATATATATATATAGGATTAGGGATGTTGGTCTCATACTGTTGCTTATATTCATATATATGTTTTTATACATATTAACATGTATTTTATATATTGATATAAGGTGTGACTAACGTAATAAATAAATATATAATAAGAATAGAAATTATTCATATTTAATAATTATCAGTGGTCCTTTTTCTCCCTCTCTATTTATATATATATATATATATATATATATATATATATATATATATATATATATATATATAAAGATGTTACGATATTATATTTAGATATATATGTATATAGGTAAAATGAATTATTTTAGTCATATGAGCAAATATTCTTATGCAATTATTTCTAATAGTTGATTAACTTCGCATTTTGCTTACGATTAGTTTTTTGAAAAACGTTAGTTGTCCATACTATCTCTATCTTTCTCTCTTTAATCGTTCACCTAAGCGTCGCTATAACATTCACTCTCCATCCATCTACGAAACTTGCTGCTCCATATTTGAACTAATTTGTTGCTATGTGCGCAATACCTCATACACCATTGTATACATTAGAGTACCCGGCTTTAAATGAAATACAATATATGACATTAAAGGTTTTAGTTTTTAATCATTTTGAATTTTGATTACCGTGGCATAGTAGCAATACAGTTATAACAAATAACAAAAGGTTTGATACCGTCTCTCTCCCTTACAATATTCTTCATACGAAATGAGATTACGTATACCGGGAATTTGAGATAGGTGAGGTAATGATTGGTCTGCTAATTATAAATAGCTATATATTGAGTTTAGTTACTGAGACAAATTCTATGATTAAAATAGTGTTGAGTCAAATATATATAAATAGAATGGTTTTGGAACGAGTTTACCACATTTGCTTAAATCTGCTATTGTGATCAGTGTTGTGTTGCCTGATGATGGTGCTGGAAAGTAAGCACCGAAACGTCGCCAGTAAACAAAGATGTGATAGAACCGCTTTCCAGTTGAAGTAAAAACAAGTCAACCCGATCAAAGACAAAACAAAATTGGAAATTGTGTAAAATCGGATCTTTGTGTAATTGCCCGTGTACAGCTATAACCCGCGTACGCAAAACGCGGCATTGAGAACCTGAATGCTGACACACCGCAAAATATTAACTTCAAAGAACTACTTTTTACTAGGTTCGAAATACCTAATACATACTTTTATTCAAATAAGTGCCTTGTCGACAAATAACATTTACAAATATCCGGTTATTCATCTTAATTTTGTATGAAAACTGTTAATTCCCGCTCTAATTAATTTTTCAAAAATCTATTGCAATTCACATAGTTGGTTAACCGAATTAAGAATTTGCTAAAGATTTAGCACTATGATTCCGAACTAAAAATGTATCATCAAGGTGTTTGTTATAAACTAATTTTTCTAAAGAAGACATGAAAATATTTGCGCTTGATACAGTCTAATAAGTTTGACTAGCATATCTTTATACCACTTTTGTTCTGAATCAGAATATATTTATGCATAACGTGCTAAATAACTTAAACAATAGTTGCTGCTCAAGCAAGAAATTCATATTTTTTCCCAGATTATCAGTATTTTTCCTGGATTCCTGTTAAAGAAATTATGATGAATTTCTTAAACTAAGTGAATAAAATTTATGAAGTTACATGTAGCGCAATTTTGTCAGTACCTGATATCAACGCTATGGTTTCCGAATAGGTGCATGGTACCAGTTTCTTTTGGTGCCGAGTCGGTGCATAGTACCGACACGATAGATTTCAAGATATGCTAAATTTCACCAAAATTGAAAACTAAAACTACTTCTGAACACATGCTACTCCAGCAAATCCGGCAAGCACGAAACATATGTGCACATGAGATTATACCATCCGTTCATGCCGATTTCGGTTAATACGTTTAGTCATATTTTAACTAATCTGTTACTAGGTGCGCAACACCTAGTACAAAATTAGATATATTTTATTTCATCACCACAAAAAGTATCTAACTAATATATGTTTAATTGAATGATGTTATGATTACCGACCATTCTATTATGTATACATTTTCTAGTATATACTGAGCATTTTGTAAGATAGCAGAGGTAGCTCATTATGTATGGTTTTTTACTAATTGGGATCTAGAATTTTGTCGCTGTTATGGTTCGAACCGGTTACTCTATTAACTGAGTCACTCCGCAGCACATTACACAACCTGTTCAGTTATATACTTGCTTATTGGTTGGTAAGTCTTTCCTTCAGGTGGAGCTTAAGTGGCACTTTTTAGCCATCCTATTGCAACAGGCCACCACACAGCTTGAATAAGGGCTATTAACGTAAAGATTTATACGGAAAAAAATCTTTGATTGCGCAGGTGGTGCTAAAAGTTAACTGAATGAAGTTTGTGTGTTTGATATAAGCACTAATCTCATTATATGTGCGTTTTCATGTATAAACAAATCATTTTATTAAGTACCATACAGAATTCGCAAAGTATACTAGTTCCTGCAGACGGGACTCGAACTGTGGCATGCTTGCTTTAGAGTCAGAGACTCTATTCATTGCGCAGCCTGGCCGCAGTTTTCATATACATTTTCATTGTTTACTAACTAGTATTTTTTTTAGCCTTTTGCTGGCTTACATTTAGTACGGAAGAAACTAATATATCATATTTGTTATCTAGACTATTTTGATGAATTATGGACTGATGAAATTATGTCGTGAAAGGAAGTAATTGAAACCAAAACTGTTTTAGTTTCAACGCTGATAAGGTAATATGTAGTAAAAGTAAATGTATATATGATGCATAGAAATATTGGAGACACACATTTCAACAAGAGTTTTCTTGTAAACACATACATTTGTGGTCACGAATATATCTTTATTGAATTTGGCATCAAATTAGTTTTAGCAGTCATCTATAACTGTTTAACGGAAAGCTTGGCATCTCCACGGCTCTTCTCTTGCAAGACACCATCATTTTTCTCCTAAATGAACACACTTCGTGTTTATAGTTCCTTCATATTGCTTCCAGTAATTCAGTTAATAAATATAATTTTCTTCTTCGTAATTCTAGGCTACCTGTTCGTTTATTATGGTCTACGTGTTTTTGTTCTCTATTTTGAGATAATGAATAGAATCAAGAAAAGTAGAGCAGGTATTTATTAACATTTACGATAGTTTAATCATGTCAAAAACGGATTCTAAAAGTTCATTGGATTTTTATTTTGGGCAAAACAAATTAATTTATACCGAAACAATTTAAATAACAATTTTTGCTGTAAACATGGATCACAGTTAAACAATTGTTTTTACTTTACTACTTAAAGTAACATGTTCGAAATACAAATACATGGAGTGTATAAAACAAATAGTTTAACGCAGGCAAATGGTATATTCTTATTCAGCCACTCTAGTCTCACTTAGTTAGATGAACTTAAAAGTTACGGAAAAGCACAAACACACGTGACACCCAACTATCTAGTGAAAGATTATTCTGTAGTATAAATAATATGACAAGAGTAAATGTGATACTTCATTAGTTTGTTTTGTATAACTGGAGAGAATGGACCAACTGAAGAAGGCTGCCGATAAAGTCAGCCGAAATATTTTGTTCAAGAAAGTAAAAAACTCGAATAATCACTGCATTAGTAAAAACACAGATCAGGCAAAATAGTGAAACAATTTAAAAAAATCATGTTTACGAGCTTGCAGTAAACACCAATACCATTTTATTTAACCAGTCGTCAAACAAAATAGCAAAACTGTGGCCAGTCGCACGCACTGACGCGTTTAGACCTTCCATGATCATCATCTGAGTACGGCGGTAAACTGACTAGCGAGGATCGACCCTCTTTGCATATATATGGAATGCGAAATAAGATATATGGCTCTCATATCTAAGTGTCTCGTATACATTGTACTTGATTGGAAATGTCGGCTGCACAATTTCTATGCAGTCATAAACATTAACTTTTGCAGCTTTCGCCATATAAATAGACAACACAATTAAACAATAATTGATTGCGCGGGTGGTGATAACAAATATTTAAATCAAGTTTGCGAGCTTGAAGTAAACACAAATCCCATTGTATTTAACCAGACGTCGAACAACATAACAAAACAACCGCCAGTCGAAATGCACTGACGCGTTTCGAACTTCCCTGTTCATCAACAGAATACGACGGCAAACTGACTGGCGATGATCAAACCGCATTTTATATTTATGGAAATCGAAGTAAGATATGCGTCTCTCACCTCTAGTAGCATTGCAAAAAGAGTACGTGACTGAAAATGTCGGCTGCCGAATTTCTATGCAGTCACGAACATTAGCTGTTTGTTTAATTTATACTGACAAATATATATATAATGGGATTGGCGTTTATATGGAGATCACAACCTCGATATAACTAACTGTCATCAACACGCAATCTATAATTGTTTACCTGATTATCGGGTTGCGATCCGATTTGTTTGCATCCACTGTCTTCATGATTTTTGTTCCATAATTTTCAATATCCAGATACGGATATCTTTTTCAATGGAAAGCTCATCATAATAAGTTGACAATCAATATGTCAAGTGGAAATATTAGTTTAAACTGCCTTATTTATACTTGTTGTTAGATCTCTTAAGCATAAAATGCTAGGAAAGTGTCTGTCAAATTGGTTTGTGTATATGTCTGCAAGCGTACGCCATGTCTGTGTGTATGTTTTCTCGTTTGTTTTTGATTGAGGAGTAATCAACTATTGCACGTGTACACCCATCCCAGTGAAATGACAGCGATTTAGCAGCATCTGACTAATCACTAGATAAGCGTATGCCACATATGTGTGTTTGTGTGTGTGTGTGTGTGAGCGTTTGCTTAAGACTAAAAAATAATCTGTTACATGTAATTAACGGCACGTGTAACAGAAATTCACATGAAACTAAAATGATAACTGTTATTTCCTAAACGCACACGTCAGACCTATTTTTACACGTACTATCCTAAATGAAGTAATTACGAGTGGCATCCTGGAGAGGAGGGGGCAAGATACTGTGAATAAAGTAAATAATTTAGAGTTAGCAAAATCAAGTTAGAAACGGAAAAGTATTCTATTAAGGTGGATAGTTAAAATTAAAATAATATAAAAATAAAAAAGGGGTCTTAAAAGAAGTTGAAAATTGTTTGATAAAGAAAGATGCCAATAAATGTTTGTTAAAAGATGCTACACTAATAAAAGAACGTAAGATAACAGATAAAATAAGATAACAAGTAATCAAGGATGAAATAATAAGTTAATCAAAAATAAATCCTAAATTGTATGTACGATATTTGGATGATATATTAGTTATTTGGAATCACGGGGAGGATCAACTGATAAATTTCTTAAACAGCAAATCAGGTGAGCGAGCTTAAATTTACAATTGAAAATGAATTCTGTGGTGAATTACCATTTCTGGATATCAAGTTAATTAGAAATGGTAAAAAACTAGAACGGGATGTTTATAGGAAGGATACTAACTCAGGTATCCTTCTTAATTTCGATTCAAATCATCCATATAGAATGAAAATCGGTATCTTAAAATCGATGATAATAAGAAGATTAAGATTAATAGATAAAAAGCATAGGGAGATTGAATTAGGTAGACTGCGAGAAATATTCAGTGCTAATGGGTATCCTCTAAAGTTAATTGAAGAAACTATAATGAGCGTTATAAGTAAATTTAATCATGACTGGAAGTACGTGAAGTCAAATAAAGCAAAAGATGACCGGAGGGTAATGGTTATACCTGACTTTAAACTAAGTAGGAAAATCAAAATGGTAGCATCAAAATACAATATACGTACTATTTTAAAACAGACCCTTATCCTGGGTATTAAACTTCTCAACCAAAAGGAGAAAATAGAACCGTTAGACACATCAGGAGTATATGAAATTCCATGTAACGACTGTAACTTGATGTATGTGGGTGAAACCATGCGCCCAATTAAGGTTAGAAGAGAGGAACATAAAACCGCATGCAAGTATGCCCATGTTAATAGATCAGATCTTGCACGACATACAGTAGAGACAGGACACACAATTAATTGGGATGGATGCAGACGTATATCAATTTGTAGCCGTAGTAGATCGACTAGACTGATTAGAGAATCCATCGAAATTAAATCGAGAAATGACATAATGAATGAAACAGCCGTAGAAAAATCACTAGGTCCTATTTAGAATACAGCACTAAATAATGGTAGAAAACGAAGATTGCACGAATCAGAATCAGAATCAGAAACTCGCTCAAGTAAAAGAATAAGAACACTGGACTGATATTAACTTATAGAGGTGGAGAGTGAGTAATTCAATATCGCCTAATTTATTTTTGATTAACTTATTATTTCATCCTTGATTACTTATTATCTTATTTTATCTTTTATCTTACGTTCTGTTGTTAGTGTAGCATCTTTTAACAAACATTTATTTGCATCTTTCTTTATCAAACAATTTTTAACTTCTTTTACGACCCCCTTTTAATCTTTATTTTAACTATCCACCTTAATAGAATACTTTTCCGTTTTGCTAACTCTAAATTATTTACTTTATTCACAGTATCTTGCCCCCTCCTTTCCAGGATGCCACTCGTAATTACTTCATTTAGAATAGTACGTGTAAATATAGATCTGACGTGTGCGTTTAGGAAATGACAGCTATAATTTTAGTTTCATGTGAATTTCTCTTACACGTGCCGTTAATTACATGTAACAGATTATTTCTCAGTCTTAAGCAAACGCTCACACACACACACACACACAAACACACAGATGTGGCATACGTTTATGTAGTGATTAGTCAGATGTTACTAAATCGCTATAATTTCACTGGGACGAGTGTACACGTGCAATAGTTGATTACTCCTCAATCAAAAACAAACGAGAATACATACACACAGACATGGCGTATGCTTGCAGACATATACACAAACCAATTTGACAGACACTTTCCTAGCATTTTATGCTTAAGAGATCTAAAAACAAGTATAAATGGGGCAGTTTAAACTAATATTTCCACTTGCAATATTGATTGTCAACTTAATGTGATGAGCTTTCCATTGAAAAAGATATCCGTATCTGGATATCGAAACTTATGGAACAAAAACCAGGAAGACAGTGGATGCAAACAAATCGTATCGCAACCCTATAATCAGGTAAATATTATATTCCGTGTCGGGCAACATGTTTCATTTAAATAAGACACCATACTTAAGGTTCATATTTTCAACATAATTGGTTAAGAATACCAATTTAAATTCGCAAGTTTAACAAGCACCATATGGCAGGTATAAAATCGCAACTCAGTGCGCGGCTTATTAGGAATTTGTGGAAGATCAAGATAGGAATTATAAATTTATTGTAAATTGGTCAAGCTGGCAATATTGGTAGTATATCAGTAATAGCGTCTTGCCCAATTAAAGACGACTCTGTACCAAAACAATGTGGAATAAATGAAAATGTTCGATTTAAAGCCTTTATCGTAACATTTTCATCATACAGTTAAGAAATGATAATGAAACTGAGGTTAAAGTCATGACAAGCATTTTATTGCATCATTTGCAAGACCGAACAATGATTAATATGGAATTAAGAAAATATAAAAATTCTATAAATCAATATTTAATCAGTTTTAGTCAAGATTATGTGGTTCTGGTACATGAGGTGCTTCAAATAATATAGAAGTCACTTGCTTTTCAATATTCACCACATTTACGGAGACACATTGGTAATAGGTTCGAGTTCGAAGGAAGTGGGGTTTAGTTGTTCTTAAATGTTAATTATCTTCTAGCACTACACTAAAAACCAGGAAGACAGTGGATGCAAACAAATCGGATCGCAACCCGATAATCAGGTAAATATTATATTCCGTGTCGGGCAACATGTTTCATTTAAATAAGACACCATACTTAAGGTTCATATTTTCAACATAATTGGTTAAGAATACCAATTTAAATTCGCAAGTTTAACAAGCACCATATGGCAGGTATAAAATCGCAACTCAGTGCGCGGCTTATTAGGAATTTGTGGAAAATCAAGATAGGAATTATAAATTTATTGTAAATATCTCAAGCTAGCAATATTGGTAGTATGTCAGTAATAGCGTCTTGCCCAAAACAATGTGGAATATTTGAAAATGTTCGATTTAAAGCCTTTATCGTAACATTTTCATCATACAGTTAAGAAATGACAATGAAACTGAGGTTAAAGTCATGACAAGCATTTGATTGCATCATTTGCAATACCGAACAATGATTAATATGGAATTAAGAAAGTATAAAAATTCTATAAATCAATATTTAATCAGTTTTAGTCAAGATTATGTGGTTCTGGTACATGTTTTTTTCTTACGATCATTCAGTATGTCTGCATATATTACTGATGCCGCATAGAGAAACCAATCCAAATACTAACGATTAGAGAAAAGAAGCCAGTTAAAACACCAAACAGCGTTTAACCTAATTCCACATAAGATTAAGAAATCTTAAAAGGCTCATACGCACGTTACAGTCTGTCTGAATCTTATGACATACACTTATACCCCGACACACACAAGCGCACCACTGCAAACCTTTGGATGTGATATATGCTCTCATGGAAATGCTTTCACCCCGTTTGACCCGAGCTTGTCTATATACTTTTAGGCGTAAAGCAAATCTTCTTTCTCTTCGCTCGATATAAATTTGTTACAGACGCAATTCAAATGCATATAACGTTGATCGTTGATTGTATGTAAATCTGATCCTTGGCATATAGTATCAGCAATTGTGTAGTTCTGGACAATTTGCAAGCATTTAAAATGTATTTATGTACAAAAGCAGATCAGCCTCACGATAAGCACAGACTTTGGCTATGTGACTGAATCAATATTGAGATTCTGAAAGACAATCGTAGGAGCAACAACAGCGACAGATTGCCCACCGTGTGCATGAAGACGGAAAATGTGCTCCGGAATTAACGAGACAGATGCGCTAGTCCATCTGCATCTGACTGTTTGTGCAGCTATTATGTTTAACATAAAACTTTGTGGCAGCCATTGATGGAGCCGTTTTGGTAATATTTCTCTGTTTTTACGAGAAGCATAATGACATTCATTTATTACCGGTAGCCTACAATGTAAAACTGCTACAAAGTTGAGCTAGGGCCCCTGAGTTGCTAGGCTGGTAACGTTTATTTCTACGCCTAAAATCTGTTTACTCAGAATCCCCATTTCCATATATACCATCACGACATAGTTCTCAGTTTTTTAACATTTAATGAATTTTATTACAAATACACTTAGCGTTAATGCCGATAATCCTTTCATGTCATCAGTAAATAATTCCGGTGTTATTGAGGCTAGATTTTAAAGCGCATTGAAAAGTGGTCCACTCATTAATCATCTCTATTATAATGCTTGACTATACTTACTTTTTCACATCACTCGCTAGTCTTGTAAATAGATAATTTGTTACTTATGATCATTGGGCTCCACGTATGGATTTTGCAGATAATTCGAATTGTCTTTCAACATTTGGAATTTGATCGAATTAGTCTAGTGCTAGAAGATAATTAACATTTTAGAACAACTAAACCCCACTTCCTTCGAACTCGAACCTATTACCAATGTGTCTACGTAAATGTGGTGAATATTGAAAAGCAAGTGACTTCTATATTATTTGAAGCACCTCATGTACCAGAACCACATAATCTTGACTAAAACTGATTAAATATTGATTTATAGAATTTTTATATTTTCTTAATTCCATATTAATCATTGTTCGGTCTTGCAAATGATGCAATCAAATGCTTGTCATGACTTTAACCTCAGTTTCATTATCATTTCTTAACTGTATGATGAAAATGTTACGATAAAGGCTTTAAATCGAACATTTTCATTTATTCCACATTGTTTTGGTACAGAGTCGTCTTTAATTGGGCAAGACGCTATTACTGATATACTACCAATATTGCCAGCTTGACCAATATACAATAAATTTATAATTCCTATCTTGATCTTCCACAAATTCCTAATAAGCCGCGCACTGAGTTGCGATTTTATACCTGCCATATGGTGCTTGTTAAACTTGCGAATTTAAATTGGTATTCTTAACCAATTTTGTTGAAAATATGAACCTTAATTATTGTGTCTTATGTTTGAAAAGGTCGCTTGATTACACCTGACAATGCATCTCACTTGCAAATTTCAATCGTAAGTGTGAGATTCTTTACTAGTTAATTTTTTTTCAACAGGATTTGGTTTGGTTTCTTAACATATAACTAGCTGTGTTTTAATTTGTCACAAAACCATTTTCTGAGTCATTTTTACTTCGTAGGTAATGTCATCTGAGTTTATTTTCATTCCGCTTAAAGCCTGATTACCCGCAATGTAATATTGTGAGATATTTGCTCTACACGATAGGCAAGTATACACGGTAAATTTAATAAAACTACTCAAATCGATGTATATTTTTTAGTCTACTATTTAAACTTATACGTGATTTCAGAATATTATTCACTTCAAACATCCGTCTTCGTGTTTCAATATCAGTACATGGAGGAACGAAATTGTACTACATCGACGAACTCCACATACACAAGAAATCTGAAGTTGACAGCCCAGTTATTAAAATCTTCAGATTTTTCAATTATTATCGCAACTTATCTAATAGTCATGAAGTTATCATCGACATACTTTCAACATGTAGGACAGTATGCTCTGGTGAATGATTTCAGTTTTAATATTTTATGACAGTAGGCATAAAAATCCGCCAGTACACTACTTTTAGGACTGCCAAACATCAGTCTGTTATCTTTCGTGAAATGTCATCCTTTGGCATGGCATTTAACATCTTTATTGCATTTATTTTGAAATTTTATTAGATAAATTGTAAATATATAGAAGGCAATGACAATTTCAATCAGGACTTTATAGGAAAAGTCAGGTTTTTGTTGACTATGGTGTATTTAAGCAGATGTTTTACATCGAACAATATCAATTATATTTTCTTGACATTGTAAGGTATGATTTTTCATTGTTGAGTTACTTAAATTCGCTGGACAATTTTTACTGTGTAATTATCGTCATTGAATTTATTGGTCTTAATTTAGGTACAATCCTGCTCTCTACAATCGGAAAGCCGTAAATACTTATCATCTGTCAGTTAACTATACAATTAAGAAATAATTGCTTGCGCGGGTGGTGATAACAATTCTTTAAATCAAGTTTGCGAGCTTTAAGTAAACACCAATCCCATTGTATTTAACCAGTCGTCGTTTACTTCAAGCTCGCAAACTTGATTTAAAGAATTGTTACCACCACCCGCGCAAACAATTATTGTTTAATTTTGTTGTCTATATATATATATATATATATATATATATATATATATATATATTTATGTATGAAGTACAAACAGCTTATGTACATGCAAGTATGTGTTAGGTGTTGCGAACCTAGTAACAAATTAGTTCAGTTGTGACCAGAAGGATAAACCAAAGGCAGCATGAACGGAAAGTATAATCTCATGCACATTCGTTTCGTGCTTACTGGCGACTCATCAGTAGGAGCCGGTATTACGCCCTTTAACCACTATATATTTGGTCGAAGAATGTGGAATAATAGGACGGTACAATCTCCTTGACGAATGTGTAAACCTGCAATAGTGAAGCTTACATCATATAAAGTTTACGACAATGCGACTTCAACGCTAACTCACACTATATAACGTATATACCGAGTCTGTAAAAGATACTAACACTATGGCTATTGTGTTAGTAACTGATACCAACATTATTGTACCGAAAGGGTACATTCATTTAAAATTCGTTTAATGCATGATGGGCCAAATATCTTCTAAGGTATAAAAAGTAAAACGCCATGCCCATACACACGAGTTACAGAGATAAGATGAAGAAAGGCGATTAGCTCAGAATCTTTATTGTTTGAAACAGAATACACACCATAATATGCATGGCGGAATTAAAATAGATTTTCTTGATTGTTGTGAGCCGCTTAAGCCAAAAAATAACTGATACTTTGGCTTTTAATATTTGAAGAATATTGCCCAGCGAGCTAGTCAGTGTTGAACCTGATAATTAATTTTTATTACTTAAAAGGTATTTGATGCAGCATTTGATTTAGAGAGTTTGTGCAAAAATGATAAAATCAACAGGCCCACTGAAGCACAATTACTTCTGAATATGGCAAAAAGAAAATTTCGTATGGTAGCAAAATCTTTACTTTAAAACGTTAATGATGAAAGAGTTTCCTATTTTCGCGAATGTAAAAATAAAAGTGTACGTTGCATAGAATTACATAATTCATATTAATGATAATGAATAAGGTGCAACGGTTTCCATTAATTAATCCGGTTATCATTATTTTCATTGAAAGTATAACCGATCACAAAAGAATGAGGTTTTAAATACAACTCTTATCAACAAAATTGATCACACATAATTATATGTCGAATTGTTCGTCTATATTGTTGACAAAACATTGGTAAGTCTCCGATATATTGTAATTAAAATTTTATGCAGAGTTAAAAAAAAGTGTTTTATTCAAATCACGCATTGCCTAGGAAATAATAGTAAAATAAAAATTAATTAAACATCATTTAAATTCAAAACCTTTTAGTCTTCCGTGCCGCAGTATTAGAAACTACGCAAATATGCGTCATATTGTTTGATGCATGTATGTAACTTCATAGTGGAACTGGGTCTGAGTATAATGACATTCCTTCGGGATCCCACAATATTTATCATCTAGATATCAATCAATTTTGGCACAAAATTTGCCTCAAATAGTTCCTGACAAATACTTGCCAATAAACGAAGAAATTTGCATAAGCAGTAAAAAATTATTATGCAAATGGGTAAAAAAGTTGTGTCCTGAAAATCATTTACGATTTTTATTTAAATCCGTAAACATTCAAGTTCTCTCAATGGGAAATAATCTCTTAGTTTAGTTAGCTATTATTAAAAAGTTATAGCTAAATAGTAACCTATTTGTAAACAAGGCTTAATACAACAATATTGGCGTAATTACTAGAATTTTAATTTATACGCCTAATTCGCTGCTCCTAATAGTATGGATATGACCTCTTTTTTGAAGCCACCTTGAAGCCTTATAATCCTAGTCAAATGATGTAAGGGAAATGAAACAAATCGTTTTTGAAATCTTACTTAATAAAGCCAAATTTATATTTGGCTATGACTATAATCTAAATCATACTCAGCAAATAAGGAATGGATACCAAAGTTATGTACAATTGCAAAATACACGAACCTATTTAAACATAAAGTTTTATTTTAAACGCTGTTATAAACAAATATGCCAATTTAGATGGGTTCTTCCGAGCCAAACGGTTAAATTCTCAAAAACAATATCACCCTATGTATAATATAATTCATGAAGTTATTTTAAATTGACGATTTTAGGAGAAAATCTATACGCAAAGTGAAATGAGAAAGCTAAAGAACAGCGTGCAGATGAGGCCATCTAAATAAAGGAAGTTCAGCCTACGACATGAGGGCGACAAACAATTTTGGAAAGTCCTAAAACTAAAGAATTGAAAAATAAGATATCGCTTGCAGATTGGTACGGAATGTTGCATTCCGAGATCGAAAGATGTGCGTGTTAATAATCCAGATTTCTTGAGAAATAGCTAAACTGCAGCATTTTTTTTTTAATAATAATAATAATAATAATAATAATAATAATAATAATAATAATAATAACAATAACAATAATAATAATAATACTAATAATATTAATAATAATAATAATAATAATAATAATAATAATAATAATAATAATAATAATAATAATAATAGTAATAAGCTAAGGGACATAATTCAGTATAACAAAAATACAATGGAACTGTAGCTTCCATTTCCCTATGTAAATATTTATCACATGATGAAAAACAGGAATATAAAAGTAAATCTACGGATCCAATAAAGTTAGTACTATTGGTTTTATAATAGCCCTTCTATGGAAATTGTTTTTAAGATAGTCCTCCATCCAAATACAAATTATTTTTATGTTTTATTCAGTATTTGTCATGAAACCCTGATTTCTAATTTATATAAATATATAAATAATTTTTCAAGTTTTAATTAATGTATTTTTATATCTAAGATTCTGAAATTAAAGAAATGGTCAATTCAATATTTTATTTAACTGGCTGTTCCATAAGGCAAAAGTACATTTATTTGCACGTTCAGCTAATTTTCAGTAATCGTTAGTCATACTACGAGCACGACAGAGAATTGACCTACAGTGATCTATCAATAATGTAGGCACATAATTTCTTAAATACATGGAGGATTCCTAATTTCACGTCTCTAAATTCAACGTGAATGCACATTACCTAAACCTTTTTAGATCAATATCTCTATACAATATTCATTCGCATGTACTTTTCAATATTCTGCTCTTTCAGCACCAGACTTATGTGTGATTTAATTAATGCTGCAATTACTGAACTAACGCTGAAAGTATATCAGGCTTGAATTTGAAATAAAAATTACTTTTAACTCATCCATTATAAAACAATACACAAACCTTAGGTCTAAAATATATTCACTGTTATCATAAAAACATACTTAGTTAAATAAAATTTAATAAAATGTGCGAAACGATTTCCGCAACACAAATAGTCATTTGTTAGTTATTAGTTTAAAAAATCACTTTTCAAATAAATGAGTCAGTTTGTTTTCAAATCAAGGAGGCATTAGTTTTAAAATAAATAATTTCCTTCTTCCTAATTTTGATTTTCAATAATATACTATTAAATAACTAATTATCAGTTGAGGAATTTCGACGCAAAACCTGTTGAGTCTATCGGTGCTAATTGAATTTATAAGAATTTTAGTGAATACTACATGTCATGTTGAAACCTCCAGAGGGACAGGAGCGGGCAGAAACCTTTCATTATATAGACATACATTTCGAGCACCTGGGTAAGAGAAACACTCAAGTTATTACAGAATTACAAGTTACCATGTGCTAGCTACGTGTGTCAGTCATGCTGAATAAACGTTTCACGAAAGCACCGCGCAACAAAAGCCATTTATGAACAACAGAATAAATAATAAAACGAACATTGGTTGCACGGGCAGGTGATAACATATTATACTATAAGCAAGGTTGCAAAGTAGATATAGACACCTGACCCATTAAGTACTTACATTTTGTCAATATAAACTAAGAATTGTATAGTGTAGAAAAGGTAATTCATCCAGTAGACGGGCTTCGTCCTTTTTAGGAACTCATCCTTTCCGTGCCAGAATTTGCCGCGGGCTGTACGTGATTAGTTCCCAATAAGGACGAAGCCGGTCTACTGGATGAATTACCTTTTCTACACTATACAATTCTTAGTTTATACTATCAAAATGCAAGTACTTAATATGTCAGGTGTTTATATCAAGTTTGCAACCTTGATTATAGGAAATGATAAATGATTATTTATTTATTCTTGACTTAAAAGTTCAGGCCTACGTGCATTTTTGCATTGGACGGTGCGTACCTTGATCCAATCTAATTAATATGAGACTAGATGGATATGCCAACGTCAGCATAAAGAAAAATTACTACCTTCTGCAGTCATGCGGCGTGTGCTAATAGGCGATTTATACCCTTTGAATAATATACCAAATTTAAGGGCTTCTACGTTAAGTTTGCATGTTATTTTCAATTTTACAGTTAAATACTGTTTGTTGCGAAGAACTAATATATATGCAAGTATGTGTTAGGTGTTGCGAACCTAGTAACAAATTAGTTCAGCTGTGACCAGAAGGATAAACCAAAGGCAGCATGAACAGAAAGTATTATCTCATGCACATTCGTTTCGTGCTTACTGGCGACTCATCAGTAGGAGCCGGTATTACGCCCTTTAACCACTATATATTTGGTCGAAGAATTTTCATGCTGCCTTTGGTTTATCCTTCTAGTCACAACTGAACTACTTTGTTACTAGGTTCGCAACACCTAATACATACTTATTTTGAATTTTGTTTGATTGGGCAATTATTACCAGGTGTCTACATTCCGGCTGTCATTTTCATATTAATTGTTCACTCGACTGTCCTTTAATTTTGATTAAAAATTTGGTACTCTACCACGCCTGAACTAAGTTGTTTTTTTCACAATAAAAGAATAATTCTATATCATATAATGCCACGATCTATAGAATGTAAATAAATTTATATTGACACACATAACAAATGCGTTACTTAAAAAAATCTATATCCAGTATTTATATTTAAATCCTACGCTGTTTGACAAGTGATTTTTAGCTAGAGTTAAAACTTTTATAAAAACATACGATAAATTTTCTTTCGTTTAAGAAATGTTTATTTTCTTTTGCCTGTTGAACTAATTATATCTCATTAAAGGCATAATTTGAAAATTATTTACATGACTATTCTTAAAAATGTGCCTGTGCTACATCAAAAATACGTGCGTGATTGAACTCATTGGTGTCAAAAAAGAACATTTTTTAATTAATTAAATTCAATTTGTGGACTTGAAATAAACGCCAATAACAGTAAACAAGTTTTAACGACGTAATTTTGGTACAAGCAGGATATCCAAGAAGAAGCGCTTTTTTGGCAAAAACTTTTAAATGTGAGTTCACAAATTGAGATAAATTATTAACTTATATATTTAATAGTCAAATTCTCGGTCAGTTATCTAAATTACTCAAATGTTGCTATTTCTGTGTTTGAGTTTCTAGTTGACAATCTTTGCCACCAAGGGCTTACTTAGAACTAAATTAAAAGGATAGCATATTACATATTGGAGTACGGTAAGCTTCGTGGGAGAAAACCAAAGGTTAATAATGAAAGGGTAGGTCTTTGCATAATAGCGTCAGAAATCGTATTTCCATCAGATTAACTTTGAAAAACGCCAGACCTAAAGTCAGAGTCGGGGATGAGTATGAAGTTTTACACGGTTTCACTGAAGAAAAATGGCGATTTAGTACTGGAAATAAATATTAATTTATGAGATTCTAAAATAATTAAGTTATATTTCTGAAGAATTACGATTTGCATAAAATTACCTTCTTCGGATTAATTTGAAGCAGCAAGATAATCCAAAACTGGTGAAATTGGCCATAATTGAGAAAATTCATTATACTTTTGCAATGCGACCCTAATTAAAATTCATAGTACCCTTTCCATATGCAAAATACTGAACTTTTATCAGATACAAGAACCGCTTCTTTCTCAAATTCTTCTCAAGCATCTACAAATGAGAATCTCGTTATATATAAATTGAAAGTCCAAGCAAAATAGAAAAATGTAAATATGGAGAGTATGTGAAATAAGGGAAACAACCAATCAATTACTTAAAACATCTCCAGTTCAAGCTTAATGCCAAATCATGCTTCTTCTGCTTGCACAAATCCGGCTGTAATTTTTTTCCTTAAAAAAATCGTATATTTTTGACTCCTTTCTGTTATTGCATTCACATAAATATATGTTCATTTGTAGATAATAGAGAAGAATATGAAAAAAAAACGTTCTTGTATCTGGTAATTTTTTTTCATTTTGAACCTCGGAATGGTGCTACAAATTATTATCGTTCAAATCATAGCTTATGACAGAGCCTGTGTGGTCCTAAAACTCCAAAGCCTGTTAGAACCGTAAAAATTTAATCTCGCAAATTTGATTAAAAGAATTGTTACCCCCACCCGAGCAATCAATTATTGTTGAATTGTATTGTCTATATATCTAATATCCTTTTGTTAAACGACAGAACGTTAATGAAGCATAATTCGAACACACAAAACTTTAAATTCTGATAGAATTCAAGCATAAACAAATTATAGCGCGATTCAAATGGATCACTCAAGAGATTTAACATAAATAGAACAGGGAACGATTCTTTAAATCAAGTTTGCGAGCTTGAAGTAAACACCAATCCAATTGTATTTAACCAGTCATCGAACAACATAACAAAACTACCGCCAGCCGCAACGCACTGACGCTTTTCGACCTTCCATGATTATCATCAGAGTACGACGGCAAACTGACTATCGAGGATCAAACCACATTGAATATATGGAAATTAAACTTAGATATGCGGCTCTCACCTCTAGCAGTCTCGCATACATTGAACTTGACTGGAAATGTCGGCTGCACAATTTCTATGCAGTCACGAACATTAAATGTTTGCAGCTTTCGCCACATATACATATATAGCAATACAAGAGGGAACGGTTGATCAATGAGAGGTTGCACAAGCAATTATTTTAAAATGACCTGCAGATAAGGAATCGAGAGTAACTACATTCTGACAGTCGTTTTAAAGTTAATTACGATGAGAATAGGAATTAAGATTTTGAAGCGACGGTGGATCATACATCTCGAAGAAAATAGATAATTTTAAATTTATGAGAATAAATTCTTCGAATAACATAATTGAATATAAGAGAAGAGTATACAACGAGGAATAATAAATCTCTACAAAATTAAATACAAAATATAACACAAATTTTTAAATAGTTTTAAAACTAACTAAACATGAAATTTTGAACTAACCAAAGAATGGCCGTGGGTCTACGGTTATTTTGGAATTCAACTTAGGTAGCAATTATCATAATCTTCGTATTTTATTAAACCAAACAAGCAGCGTAAACAGAAACCATAATTATAGATATATATATATATATATATATATATATATATATATATATATATATATATATAACGTCGCAGTAATTTAGTTAACCGATCATGCAATTGACTACAGTACATGAGAGTTATCAATTTATCTCAATTAAGGAGTTCACATTTTTATTTTTGATAAGAAAGCGCGTTTTCCTGGATATTTTAAATGTTCTTCAGTTACGCCGTAATATATATATATATTCCGTAGTAATACTACAGTGACACTCTATTATAGTTATGACGTTTTGTTTTTCTTAAACTTGCATAGCCTCTATGACTCTGTCATACTTACTTTATGAAACATACGAAACGCTATTATTGGAATAGTTATTCATTTAATCATTATTTTTTCTAATTTCATTGCCTTATTTCCGAATTTTTTATATCATACTGACTCATGATTTATTGATCCACTGTTTATTTCCATGTCAAATTTACTTAGATAAGAAAACAGTAGAGCGCTATAATCAGCTGATCTGTGTTGTAACTAACACAGATTTGATCCCAATTCTTCATTTTAGCGGAAATTTCGTTTCAAACTTTGCTAATCAATTTAGATGAACCGCAGTAGTGATAGAAATTAGCTCCATCACCTCGTAATTTGGATATTTGAATACGGATTGGTAAATTGCAAATAGAGTTCTATAAACAGCTTAAGAACCCGGTCCGTGGAATTGATTTATTCATTATTTCCATTTAAAATAACTAGTAGCAAATACAATTAAAATCAACATAAGTCACAAGTTGTGTCTCATTTCGACCTTCTACCGTAGAAGGATATTACTTTTATTCATAATTTTAACTTGCGTAATGAATAACCGACATAATTTAATGAATATTGATTGCGTTGGCGGAGATAACAATCACTTTAATCAAGGTTGCGATCTTGATATAAATACCAGTCACATTATATGTTAAAAATTTTCACTATAAACTATGAATTGTATAATGTAGAAAAGGAAATTCATCCATTAGACCAGGTTTGTCATTATTTGGAACTTTACACGTACTTTCCACAATTTGCTGTAGACATGTCTCGAACGATAGGTATAGTGCAGCGCAAAAGGATTACGAAAACAATTGTAAAGCTCTCATTTATAAATCAACAAGAACAATACAATTAAACAAGCATTAATTGCGAGGGTGGTGGAAAAAATTCCTAAAACCCAATTTGTGAGCTTGAAATAACCAGTCATCGAACAACACCTACCAGTACGTGTGGCTGACGGAAGTTTTGCTATGTTGTTCGACGTCGGATTAAATAAAATGTGATTGGTTTTTACTTCAAGTTCGCAAACTGGATTTAAACAAAATGAACTATACAGCACAATTTCAACAAATGATTGTTATTTAAACGAAAATTGGTTGCGCGGATGGAAACAATATTTACTATAATCAAGGTTGCGATCTTGATATAAAGACCAGACCCATTAATTTTTAACATATGTTAGTATAAGCTAAGAATTGTATTGTGTAGAAAAAGCAATTCATCCAGTATACCGGTTTCTTCTTTATTGGGAATTCATCACGTACTGGCCAGAATTTGCCGCGAACAGAGCTCGAATCTAGGCACTTCTGCTTCGAGCATAAGTTTCCGAAGCAGGCATTCCAAGGTTCAAACCCTGTCCGCGGCAAATCTGGTCAATAAGTGATGAATTCCCAATAAGGACGAAACCGGTCTACTGGATGAATTATTTAAATCAAGTTTGCGAGCTTGAAGTAAACACCAATCCCATTGTATTTAACCAGTCGTCGAACAACATAACAAAACTACCGCCAGCCGCAACGCACTGACGCGTTTCGACCTTCCATGATCATCATCAGAGTACGACGGCAAACTGACTATCGAGGATCAAACCGCACTGAATATATATGGAAATCAAATTAAGATATGCGGCTCTCACCTCTAGCAGTCTCGCATAGATTGAACTTGACTGGAAATGTCGGCTGCACAATTTCTATGCAGTCACGAACATTAATTGTTTGCAGCTTTCGCCACATATATATATATAGGCAATACAATTTAACAATAATTGATTGCGCGGGTGGTGGGTAGCAGATGGCGGTAGTTTTAATCAAGTTGTGCGACGCTGAAGTTAAAGACCAATGCCATTGGTATTTAACCAGTCGTCGACAGCTCGCAAACTCTGCCAGCCTAAACGCAATGACGCGTTCGACCACCATACCGCGCAATCAGATTACTTCGTCAAATTGTATTGCCTATATATGTATATGTGGCGAAAGCTTCAAACAGTTAATGTTCGTGACTGTATAGAAATTGTGCAGCCGACATTTCCAGTCAAGTTCAATGTATGCGAGACTGCTAGAGGTGAGAGCCGCATATCTAAATTTGATTTCCATATATATTCAATGCGGTTTGATCCTCGATAGTCAGTTTGCCGTCGTACTCTGATGATGATCATGGAAGGTCGAAACGCGTCAGTGCGTTGCGGCTGGCGGTAGCTTTGTTATGTTGTTCGACGTCTGGTTAAATACAATGGGACTGGTGTTTACTTCAAGCTCGCAAACTTGATTTAAATAATTGTTACCACCACCCGCGCAATCAGTTATTGTTAAATTGTATTGCCTATATATGTATATATGATGAAACTTTTTAAAAGTTCAATGAATCATAAGCATTCCAATGTATTGCAGAACAAATTATTGAATAATTTGTTTTCAAAAAAAATTCTCTCTACACCAATGCAGGAATGTTTTACATGAGTGCAATTTTCGAAGTCTCCATTTGTCATTTACACAAATTGATCTTTGCCAAAATGTGTACATTTCCTAAGCTAATGTTCACAATTGTTATGCACCTTTCATACAGTAGTTCAATCGCACTTTGTTTGGAATCTTTGTTACATTTACTGGGTTTTTTTAAGCAGAGCATGTATCCATGATGCATAATAACAAAGGAATTATGTTTGCTATATTGCTGTCTAGTGAATGAGCTGAAAATTTAATTTGGCCCAGATTTAGACAAATTTTGCTTTAAACAGACCCAGACATTATTTTCGAAATTCCTCAACTAATTAGTTAAATGCAGGAATAAATTCTTTAAAAAGGCAGAACATGCTTAATGTCCTTTTGTTTTCGTTCATCACACATTAAAGGCTTTATTCAAATTATCATCTTCTGTTATTTAGACGAAACAAGTGTGTCATAAAAGTATGTAGCCTCATTGACTCGTCTTCGAATATATATATATATATATATATATATATATATATATATATATATATAGTGAGCATTTCTCAGGTTATTAGTATATATAAAGAGATAATTATTGAAATATATAATTAAGCTTGATTGACAATGTTTTTTGCGTCGAAATAACTTTATAACACTCAGCAAAACAAGATTTCCTGTTTTTATACTCCTGGGATGATTTTTTAGTCAACGCTTCCTATTTCCTTCTTCAGGACCCGTAATCCTCATTCTAGCACAGACCAATCAATTTGATACTATTTTTTGCGAACTAAAATATATATGCATTTGTGTATTATGTATTGCGCGCCTATTGACAAATAAATTCAAATAGGACCAGAATGATAAACTATAGACGGCGTGAACAGAAGATATGTAATCTCATGTGCTCATTCATTGCTTAGTACTGATGACTCATCATTTTGAGCCGGTATTACGCCCTATGCCCAATATATATTTAAGTGAAGAATGTGAGACAATTAGACGGTACAATTTCCAGGTACCAATCCCGGGTGTAACACAAGCACCATTGGAAAGTATGCCTCTTTCCACAAGGTATAACGTTTAATTTGCGGTTTTAAGAATTACAACACCAAATGTGCATCATTTGCCCATGTTATGCAAACAACGAATGTCAACAAAACTATGATAGTGTTAAATAGATTACCTATAGAATTTGTCCAATATAAATCAACGTTTTTCTGTCTCATGTTCAAAATTTACATACCTGATTATTATCATTCGGTCTCAATATTTATTAATGCAGGAGTAACACACAACTTGTGGCAAACACATTTGCTACAAGTTGTGCTTTACTCCTGTGTGAATTATGTCAACCCTGAAGATGAGACTAAAAATGAGGTCTCGAAATATCGGGAAAAGAAAAATGGAAAATCTTGTTCCAACGTCATTTTCAGTCAATTAGCTGATGGAAGGCTAAAAAAAAGAAGGGACAAGTGAGAACGCATCAATCGAAGCCAATAAGCAGAGCATCTGAAAATGATCAAAATTCAAGATTTTACCGATCTAAGAGTGCTATCAATAGTCCCGCACAAGAAAAATGCGGTCAAATCCACTCCATTGAAATTTTTGATTTTCACGTTTAACAACGGGATCGGCTCTTGAATAGGCCAATGCAAAGATGTACATATTTGTAGGCAACAGTTTTTGGGCTACATAAGGCAGCATATCTGAATGGTTTCATCTTATAATATCTGTTTGTTGGTGTGCTAGAAAAAATATTATCCTATAAGGTCAAAGATTATTTGCACTTTAAAAGTGTATAATTTGTCAATTTATATTGGGTTTCAATGAGTGGCGTTTTTCAAAATTGTATACTGACACTCAATTTGTAGAAGACACATATAATTGATCAATAATTGTATATAAATCATCTCAACAAATTACTGATTTTAACTTTGTTTCAGGTAAACAATGAATAGAACTAAATTGATGCCCTGCAAAAATATTTATTACTAAATTATTTGAAAATAATTCTGTAGTAACCATGACGTTCGAAATATTTATCAGAGGTGAAAAAAATTTATATATTGTAATATTTTTTAGTTCCAAACAAAAGATTGAAACAATCAGATTCATAGAAATTGACAAAAAGATTAAATTTCATTTCAATTTAGTAAGGTGCAAAATTATCATTTTGTCAGTTCACCACCTCCCTGTAAGACCTTGTTTCTATATGCCGTTTAACCAACATTGTACTATTTACAGCTTCATAGTTCTTCAAGCATTTTATCTTACTGTGTTGAAAATCTCTTCAATTGGTTTGGCGTATCGTGTTCTCTTTTAAAAACACAATATCAGAAGGATCACAATGTTATCCAAATCAAATCAAACTATCTTATTTACATATCGCTTTTCATAAAGTATACAAATAAAGTTTGTCCTTTTTTGTTAAAATTTGAACATTAAGAGTATTCAAAATACGTGTTTATATAAACAAATGTGTACCTAAGCCTATGTAGATATATACTCCATGATTAATAAATGTTATTCCATGGAGTACGTTGTTTGGTTCTTACATTTTAAAAAATGGTGAAATTAGAAACTATCATTTTATTGAAATACCGTGGTCATTCTATTCCACGTACAACAATCAATGCATATATATCCTATTCGTGTAGATATGGTGAATGTGTGGAACGTGTGATGTATTATAAAAATTGTCTATGTGAGGAAACAATCCCAACTTACGTGATTAAGCGTTGGAAAAGTACCAATCAGCATCAATCAGAGAATATTCATCGGCGCATTCTTGAAAATGTCATCGAAGAAGAAGAAGCAAAAGCGGATAGCTACAAACTTAAATGCCTATCTATAGAGTCTAAACTGCAGATGTTAGAAGATGAAATTCGAATTAATTTTTTAAAAGAGATAGCATGGATTACAGAAGGTGCGAGGAAGAGAGAGATTAAAAAACTAGCACGGAATGCAGTGCAATGTTCTAAGCTCAAAAAGTTTCCTGAGAATCCAGGCAAATTTATTTTTAATTACACCGACATAAATCTAACAAAACATCAAAATGAAGTTCTCTCTCTTGGACCGAAATACTGCATAACAAAAACTAGAATAAACTAACGTGAAGAAATGCATATGCAGTCATCAATGGTATGCTTCTTTGAAGATGCCACAAAACACAAATCAAATGGAAAATAAGACATCTCGCTCTTTAAATCGGACCTCCGAAGTGCGTATGGCCAATATATGCGCACATTCAAAGGCAATAAACTGGTCACCAAAAGGCATCTAGAAGAACTGAATGAGCTACAACAAGTCAGACTCATGAATCCAGACAAAGGGACAGGCGTAGTTTTAATGAACTATACGGACAATAGTCAGGCGATGTTACAAATTCTGAATGACAAATCAAAATTTAAACGCGAAGAGGTACAACGCGACACTACGGCAAAATTAGAAAATTCCATAACGAAGATTCTAAACCGAATTATTTCGAAGGTCGAGGCTAAACAAGAAATCGACATAGAGCACAAAAATGCTTTTATTACAGAATGCAAACATGCCAAGCCCGTAGGTTCAACGCAACCGATATTATATGGGTTGTCCAAGGTTCACAAAATGACCAACAATGAAGGACTTCCGCCTTTCAGGCCCATTTTATCTATGATAAATTCCCCACAGCACAAGGCAGCCAGACTATTATGCCGGATTATAAAGCCTATCATGAAAGGAAGAATAGACCACGTTGTACAGGATAGCTTTCAATTCGTAGAAAAAATTCGCGACATAAATTTGAAAGAGAGGAAAATGGTGTCCCTCGATATAAAGCCACTCTTTACTGACATTCCAGTAAATAAAACTATAAATATCCT
>JAQBSW010009446.1:0-28700 GCA_029291075.1 Eudiplozoon nipponicum
ACTTGTTTATAAAATTCATTTCTTAACATAAAGTAGGTGAAGGACATACAAATATTTATGATTTCCATTATACTACTTAACATCATTTTACTACCTTCTATTATCTCTGGGAACTCTGTTAAACAACGCTTCACACTTTCTAATGCTGCTTGTACCGGGACATGATATTATTGAATATAACGATCCCAGTTTTGATGAATTAAATTGCAGCTAGAATTAAACAGCATTTAAAAACTTCCAACAGAGTACGGAGCTCGTCCAAAAATATAATGGCGGATACTCAAACAACGCAAGAGTTGGTAAATTTCGCCGGTCAAGATCAATTTAAATCTGAGTTTTGGACTCGTATTATTTACATTACGAAGTAAGTAAATACGTACCAAACATTGGCTAATATTTAGCTATTAATCACTGAGAAATAAAATAACAGTATCCCATGTTTATTCTGCGTAATTGTTCCCTACAGATATTCGGTGGCAATGAGTTAGCCAAGTTTGAATTTATTTACGATTTCGACAAATTCTCATCCAGTTTAATCATCACTTTACATTGGCGACGCGGCTTATCGAAAGTCAGTCTCCATTTACTTGTGTATCCTTTATTCTATAGAACGC
Source organism: Eudiplozoon nipponicum (assembly GCA_029291075.1). Taxonomy (NCBI): domain Eukaryota; kingdom Metazoa; phylum Platyhelminthes; class Monogenea; order Mazocraeidea; family Diplozoidae; genus Eudiplozoon; species Eudiplozoon nipponicum. The sequence goes on from JAQBSW010009446.1 coordinate 615, forward strand.
ACTCATGGTATTCCACATAATGTTGCACGAATCTGTAAATGATTTAGTATTCACTGCAGAATACGCTGATAGTTATATTATTTAGACGTCAAGCAAACAACAATTGCAGTTAAAGCTACTGATGATGCTGCTCAAATCCATAGAATAGCGGTTAAATTATAATCCTGATTAGATACGGATAGGCCAGATTGTGTGGGTATTTGGCCACCCACATTCAGCAACTGAAAGTATGCAATTGGATTACCCGGTGCCCATCCAAAGAAAATAATTGCGCTGTTTTATTGTCATGAAATTATTTTATAGAACATACCTCAATTAAAAACTCATGATTACGATAACTAGTGCTAAAATATCGTTTCTTTGGCAGGAAAAGCCCGAACTGATCTTGGTCAATATTGACGAAAATTGATAAATATCTTTATATTGACGTCCCCAGTAGGATGTCTTATATCACATATCGGCGTACAAATAGTTTTTGAACTCAATATTTTGCGGTGTGTAAGCATTCAGGTTATCAATGCCGCGTTTTGCGTACGCGGGTAATAGCTGTACACGGGCAGTTACACAAAGATCCGATTTATCACAATTTCCAATTTTGTTTTGTCTTTGATCGGGTTGACTCATTTTTACTTCAACTGGAAATGCGGTTCTATCACATCTTTGTTTACTGGCGACGTTTCGGTGCCTACTTTCCAGCACCATCATCAGGCAACACAACACTGATCACAATAGCAGATTTAAGCAAATGTGGTAACCTCGTTCCAAAACCATTCTATTTATATATATTTGACTCAACACTATTTTAATCATAGAATTTGTCTCAGTAACTAAACTCAATATATAACTTTTTATAATTAGCAGACCAATCATTACCTCACCTATACCTCATCTCATCTCGTATGCAGAATATTTTAGGGGAGAGAGACAGTATCGAACCTTTTGTTATTTGTTATAACTGTATTGCTACTATGTCACGGTAATCAAAATTTAAAAATGCTAAAACTAAAACCTTGACTATCATATACTGTATTTTATTTAAAGCCGGAACTCTAATGTATACAATGGTTGTGAGGTATTGCGCACATAGCAACAAATTAGTTCAAATATGGAGCAGCAAGTTACGTAGATGGATGGAGAGTGAATGTTATAGCGACGCTTAGGTGAACGATTAAAGAGAGAAAGATAGAGATAGTCTGGACAACTAACGTTTTTCAAAAAAACTCATCGTAAGCACAATGCGAAGTTAATCAACTATTGGAAATAATTGCATAAGAATATTTGCTCATATGACTAAAATAATTCATTATATCTATATACATATATATCTAAATATAATATCGTAAAACCTTTATATATATATATATATATATACATATAAGTATAGAGAGAGAGAGAGAGAGAGAGAGAGAGAAAGAAAAAGGACCATTGATAATTATTAAATATGAATAATTTCTATTCTTATTATATATTTATTTATTACGTTAGTCACACCTTATATCAATATATAAAATACATGTCAATATGTATAAAAACATATATATGAATATAAGCAACAGTATGAGACCAACATCCCTAATCCTATATATATAGATATATATGAGGTATATATACATATATATATATATATATATATATATATATATATATATACGTTTGCATATTTCTAATAAATTATTATTTTTCACTTTTCTTACTGTTTTTTTAATTTACCAATTAATCAAATTGTATATTTATTTATTCACACCTTATATAAATATATAAAATACATATAAATATGTATAAAAACATATATATATTAATATAAGCAACAGTGTGAGTCAAATGTCTATATATATATATATATATATATATATATATATAAATATAATCTATATAATCTTTAGTGGTAATGTGTAAAATGATTAATGTCCGTATTATATGTATACATATATATTAACCATGAATATCTTCTCTATGACTAACGTATTATTCATTTATTAAGATATTCCTACCTTACATAAATATATAAAATATAAGCAACAATGTAAGTCAAATGTGTCTTATCTAATGTTCTATCTACTAACCCTTGCTAAATCGGTATACCCTCTTTTGGAACATTTTTATTGAGAAAAATAAGTATATAGGAAATTGATATTGGTACAGATCATTCGCAACCAGTTTTCTATAAGCGAGGTTTTTTACTTAGGTTCCCACTTAATTCATGTTCCGCAGCCTCACGTTTTCTGACCATAGAAAATGCTTCATTAAATATTGGGCCCAATGATTTTTCTACCGATGTTACATTCATTACACCTTTTCCTGATTTTATTTCAATTGACTCTCTAATTAGTCTAGTTAATCTGTTGCGGTTGCATAACGCGATGCGTTTACATCCTTCCCAGTCTATTTCATGACCCGTTTCCTTCGAATGCCTAGCTAGGTCTGATCTTTGAATGTGTCCATATTTGCAGGCTGTCTTATGTTCACCTCTACGAACCTTTATAGGTCGCATGGTTTCGCCTATATACCTGAGATTACATTCTTTGCAAGGTATCGCATATACTCCTGATGTCTCGAGGGGTTCTACTCTTTCTTTTTGGTTAGGTAGTTTATTGCCTATAGTAAGCGATTGTCTTAAAACTGTTTTAATATTGTATTTAGCTGCTATTATTCTAATTTTCCTGCTCAATTTAGAATCAGGTAATACCATAATTTTGTGCTTATCCGGTTCCGTTTCCTTCTTTACTTTGTTTATTATATTATTGTTAAATCTCTGTAACATCTCATCTATTAATCTATCTATTATACTTGACGGATAGCTATTTAGTTTGAATATTTCTTTTAATCTCCTCATTTCCTTATCTCTATTTTCTATATCCACTATATCAGGTAATACCATATTATCAATGCCGCGTTTTGCGTACGCGGGTAATAGCTGTACACGGGCAGTTACACAAAGATCCGATTTGTCACTATTTCCAATTTTGTTTTGTCTTTGATCGGGTTGACTCATTTTTACTTCAATTGGAAATGCGGTTCTATCACATCTTTGTTTACTGGCGACGTTTCGGTGCCTACTTTCCAGCACCATCATCAGGCAACACAACACTGATCACAATAGCAGATTTAAGCAAATGTGGTAACCTCGTTCCAAAACCATTCTATTTATATATATTTGACTCAACACTATTTTAATCATAGAATTTGTCTCAGTAACCAAACTCAATATATAACTTTTTATAATTAGCAGACCAATCATTACCTCACCTATACCTCATCTCATCTCGTATGCAGAATATTTTAGGGGAGAGAGACAGTATCGAACCTTTTGTTATTTGTTATAACTGTATTGCTACTATGTCACGGTAATCAAAATTTAAAAATGCTAAAACTAAAACCTTGACTATCATATACTGTATTTTATTTAAAGCCGGGAACTCTAATGTATACAATGGTGTGTGAGGTATTGCGTTAAAAAATACATATCATTTTATTGACATTATTAGTAGATATAACTTGAATGATAATGATAGAATGGCTAGCCTGGACGTTGTATCGATGTATACTAATGTCCCGGTACAAGCAGCATTAGAAAGTGTGAAGCGTTGTTTAACAGAGTTCCCAGAGATAATAGAAGGTAGTAAAATGATGTTAAGTAGTATTATGGAAATTTTAAATATTTGTATGTCCTCTACCTACTTTAAGTTCAGAAATGAATTTTATAAACAAGTTAAAGGTGTCCCTATGGGACAACCACTATCAGTCCCGGTTGCTAATATTTTTATGCACTATTTTGAAAAAAATCTGTTGTTAAAATCTCCTCTTAAGCCAAACTTGTATGTAAGATTCCTGGATGATATGTTTATAATTTGGAATCATGGGGATAATGAGTTAAATAAATTCCTCGAATTAGCCAACCAATTAGGTGAATTAAAGTTTACATTGGAAAAAGAGAATAATGATGAATTACCCTTTTTGGATGTGAAAATAAAACGGAATGGTTCCAGATTGGAAAGAGATATTTTTAGAAAAGAGACTTATTCAGGACTACTTCTTAATTTCTTATCAAATCACCCATATGGAATGAAAATAGGCATTCTTAAATCCATGATATTAAGAAGTCTTAGAATAGTGGATATAGAAAATAGAGATAAGGAAATGAGGAGATTAAAAGAAATATTCAAACTAAATAGCTATCCGTCAAGTATAATAGATAGATTAATAGATGAGATGTTACAGAGATTTAACAATAATATAATAAACAAAGTAAAGAAGGAAACGGAACCGGATAAGCACAAAATTATGGTATTACCTGATTCTAAATTGAGCAGGAAAATTAGAATAATAGCAGCTAAATACAATATTAAAACAGTTTTAAGACAATCGCTTACTATAGGCAATAAACTACCTAACCAAAAAGAAAGAGTAGAACCCCTCGAGACATCAGGAGTATATGCGATACCTTGCAAAGAATGTAATCTCAGGTATATAGGCGAAACCATGCGACCTATAAAGGTTCGTAGAGGTGAACATAAGACAGCCTGCAAATATGGACACATTCAAAGATCAGACCTAGCTAGGCATTCGAAGGAAACGGGTCATGAAATAGACTGGGAAGGATGTAAACGCATCGCGTTATGCAACCGTAACAGATTAACTAGACTAATTAGAGAGTCAATTGAAGTAAAATCAGGAAAAGGTGTAATGAATGTAACATCGGTAGAAAAATCATTGGGCCCAATATTTAATGAAGTATTTTCTATGGTCAGAAAACGTGAGGCTGCGGAACATGAATTAAGTGGGAACCTAAGTAAAAAACCTCGCTTATAGAAAACTGGTTGCGAAGGATCTGTACCAATATCAATTTCCTATGTACTTATTTTTCTCAATAAGAAAAAAAATGTTCCAAAAGACGGTATACCGATTTAGCAAGGGTTAGTAGATAGAACATTAGATAAGACACATTTGACTTACATTGTCGCTTATTTTAAGAGGAAACCAAAATGTGATAGATAGACGGATATATAGATAGGCCTATGGGTAGATTGATAGGTTTATTCTATACACATAATATATATATATATATATATATGACTCACACTGTTGCTTATATTTATATATATATGTTTTTATACATATTTATATGTATTTTATATATTTATATAAGGTGTGAATAAATAAATATACAATTTGATTAATTGGTAAATAAAAAAGCAGTAAAAAAAAAGAATAAAATAATAATTTGAAATATGCAAACGTATATATATATATATATATATATATATATATATATATATATATATATGTAGGATTAGGGATGTTGGTCTCATACTGTTGCTTATATTCATATATATGTTTTTATACATATTGACATGTATTTTATATATTGATATAAGGTGTGACTAACGTAATAAATAAATATATAATAAGAATAGAAATTATTCATATTTAATAATTATCAATGGTCCTTTTTTTTCTCTCTCTCTCTCTATTTATATATATATAAAGGTTTTACGATATTATATTATTATATTATTATTTTAGTCATATGAGCAAATATTCTTATGCAATTAGTTCCAATAGTTGATTAACTTCGCAATGTGCTTACGATTAGCTTTTTGAAAAACGTTAGTTGTCCAGGCTATCTCTATCTTTCTCTCTTTAATCGTTCACCTAAGTGTCGATATAACATTCACTCTCCATCCATCTACGTTACTTGCTGCTCCATATTTGAACTAATTTGTTGCTATGTGCGCAATACCTCACACACCATTGTATACATTAGAGTTCCCGGTTTTAAATAAAATACAGTATATGCTAGTCAAGGTTTTAGTTTTAGCATTTTTAAATTTTGATTACCGTGACATAGTAGCAATACAGTTATAACAAATAACAAAAGGTTTGATACTGTCTCTCTCCCCTAAAATATTCTGCATACGAGATGAGATGATGTATAGGTGAGGTAATGATTGGTCTGCTAATTATAAAAAGTTATATATTGAGTTTAGCTACTGAGACAAATTCTATGATTAAAATAGTGTTGAGTCAAATATATATAAATAGAATGGTTTTGGAGCGAGGTTACCACATTTGCTTAAATCTGCTATTGTGATCAGTGTTGTGTTGCCTGATGATGGTGCTTTGAAAGTAGGCACCGAAACGTCGCCAGTAAACAAAGATATGATAGAACCGCATTTCCAGTTGAAGTAAAATGAGTCAACCCGATCAAAGACAAAACAAAATTGGAAATAGTGACAAATCGGATCTTTGTGTAACTGCCCGTGTACAGCTATTACCCGCGTACGCAAAACGCGGCATTGATAAGATGAAACTATTGATTAGGTTTTCCTGAACATTGATAATACTTTCCAATCCATGTTAATATAAATTGACCTTTAATTAGCTATAATTTTTTTGCTGTGCCAATTTAAAAATTACTTTTAATGCGCAACTGCAGAGACGGTGTTAAGTTACGGTAATCGACTTTGCATTTTCCCTGCTATTGGTGGATATTTTCATCGCTAATTTGAAACAAAATGGTTAAGAGATATTTCTTGAATGATTGCGCAGTCGAGTGTCACATTTTGAGTCACCACGATTTATTTCGTTGGTTGACGCTTTGCATTATCAGTTTCGCAAAAATTCGAATGATCCCCATTTAAAAGGATGTATCTAGTTCGTCTTCGTAGTGGCTTCATGTTAATTCTTTCCTTTCCTCTGAGGGCTTCATCGTCGTTCACATAACCATTAGAAATGAGGTATGATTTAGTCTTCGCACCTCAATTCAAGTGATTATTATGAACGATGTTGAAGCCTTCGGAGGAAAGGGACGAGTCAGAACCTAGCCACGACAAAGGCAAACACGATGCGTACTTGGAAATGGGTATATATCGGATCTTTGCAAAACATACGAAATAAAATCTTGGATACTCAAAAAGTGTTAAAAATTAATTTAAATCAAGGTTGCGATCTTGATATAAACACCAGTTCCTCATATATGTATATATATATATATATATATATATATATATATATATATATATATATATATATATATATATATACAATTGTCAGTAAAAACTAAGAATGTAGAAAAACCACTTCATCCAGTTGACCTGTTTGAAACTTATTAGGAATACTTTACATGCTGTCCAGAATTTGCCGCGGATAGGGCTCGAACCTGGGCTCTTCTGCTATGTAATCTGTTGCTCTAACATGTGAGCCACCCTACTGCAAAATTTATTGCATTGGCACAATTCTACATAACATAAATCCACCATACATTTATAATTTGTGAAAATCAAAGTCGTCGTTGAGCTCGTTGAATAGATTAATGACGGTAACTTAGGTATTAAATTTTAGACTGAATCCGGATTAATGGTATTTACAAATATAGTGTTTAATCTCCGCACATCTGTATCCATAGAACGTGGTTTCTCGCTAGATAATACAATAATCTTGAATGGGTTCGCCTTCCCCTACTGTCCAAATACTTTATAAGATCATATAGAATAGATCTTAGCAGAAATCCACTTAATTCACCAAATTCAGCGTAACATATAATTGTAATTCTATAAATGCATGTGCTCCACGCGTAACGCCTATAATTGAATTGGATTCGTTGCTACACCGAAAAAAATTGTATTTGTCAAATAATTCTTAACGAATATAGGGCACTATCACCTACAAATATTACTGGTTAAAATAGTATTGCCAATTTAACAGAACGAAATTAACAAAACGTCTTGATGCGCAAAAACTACAGGCAGTTAGAAATAGAATGAAAACACTTTGATATGATTAAACTAAATGATTAAAGTGAAATAATAGATATCAGCAAAATTTGGAATGAATTCCAAGTGATTCTTTTGCATTTTTATTGATGGCATGATTATTTAAACCATTAAATATTATCTAAACTTCTAGATATTTCATAGGACGGACGTGTGTATCGCTACTTTGTAAAAGTGCTTAACACGAGTGTTTAGTAGAATATGTGCCAATGGCTTAATTCAAGAAAGCAATCCTGGTTATGTCTAACACGCTGTTCAATGAAAAAGGTAGCAGGCTTAATTGTATAGAATGCCTTAGAAACAAGAGATTTAAAAATGCTTCTATTTAGGATGGATTTGCTGCAGTAACACGTGTTCAGAAATTACTGTAATTCTCATTCTTGTTGATCCGTTGCATACATTGAAATCATGGTGCTGGTACCATGTACCGACACGGTAACTATAGTGTTGGTATGAGGCACTGACACAATATTCATTGTATTGATACCCGTTAAAGGCTTTTATATATATATGTATATATATTTATATATATATATATATATATATATATATATATATATATATATAATTGTGAGTTGGCTTTGAAGTCGCATTATTGAAAACTTTGTCTAAAGTTAGCTTCACTACAGCAGGTTTACACATTCGTAAAAGGGATTTGACCATCAAATTGTCCAACATTCATTACCAAAATAAATAGTTGGTATAGGGCATAATATCGGCACCTACTGATGAGTCGCCAGTAAGCACAAAATGAATGTGAACATGAGATTATACTTTCTGTTCATTATGTCGTTGAATTATAATTCTGGTTATATTTGAACTAATTTTTTACTAGGTGCGCAACACCTAGTGCACAATTCTATTCCGGATTCCAAGAATCTGGTCTATAAGATTGTCAGTCTCGATTCATTCATTGGTGTAACTCATATATGCCATACTATTTGTTGAATGGAATAGACTGCAAATATATTACTTTGATAGATTTCACAAATTGTTTCCTATGTGGGAATGAAGGTATTCTACTGAAGATAATTAAGCTTATACACCGATTAACATCATCGATCATGTTGCAACCCTGGTCGATGCGATTCCATGTAAAATAAAATTACTAATTTAAAACTTTTAATAATCCCATGCATCTATTGCTTTAAGATTGTATACGCCAGATCATTCTAGCAAATAATACGGTTGAGTTGTTACGTCATACTGGAAATAGTTTGTACGGGTCTATGCGCATGACTTCTTCTCTAAAGAATTTGCGCGTCATTTTTGAAAATTAAAATAAAAACTATAAAATGTTACAAATTACCATTTCAATTTAGCATTGACATAAAGAAGTTACATTATTCCTTGATAAAAAAGTGTCGATATAAAATTTTATTATCATATTGCTAAGTTGAATTTTCATATAATTTAATAGAAGTTTTGTAAGTATCATTTAATTTTCGAGTTTGAATTTGACAGAGAATCCAGAGATATTTTTAGTGTATTGAGAATTCTAACCATTCTATTGTATAGTGGCAAATATTTAAATTTCATTTTATTACTCGCGTAAATTAATGAAAATTTAGGCGTGAGATTGACAAACAATCTGTTAAAATATTACTCAAAAATAATCATTGTCTGATCTATGAAAGTTAGTTTGCGTCGTGCTCTGGTGAAGACACAGAAAGGTGAAAATTAAACAAGCAATGATTGCGCGAGTGGTGTTAAAATTAGTTTAAATCAAGGTTGCGAGCTTGATATGACACCAAAACAATGTATATATATGTATATATATATATATATATATATATATATATATATATATATATATATATATATATATATATATATATATTACATTGGGATTACAGTGGGATTGGATGAACGAATATACTAACAAATCCAGAACAATGGCTGTAGATACTGGTAGAAATAAGATTTATTAATATATATATTTATATTTAAGTAAAATCTTATCAATGTATAAATTAACAAATGAAAATCATCCAGTAGACTCAGAAGCATATGTGCTCCGGCTCCAAGTCCGTTCATTGAAAAGTATTGCACAGTACATAGAGTTCCTCAAAAGGGCGAAACCGGTCTACTGCATCTATCATTTCAATCAAGCTCTAATGATTTAACTGAATAAAGAAAATTGGCAACAGATCAGTTTTAATTAATATAATCAAGGTTGTGTTCTTGATCTAAACACCTTACCCTGTATGTACGTACATTTGTCAGTATAAACTAAGCGTTATATAGCGTGGAACGGCAATTCTTCCTGCAGACCAGTTTCAACCTTAATGAGAACTCAACACATACTATCCAGAATTTGCCGCAGACTGAGTTCAAAATTTGGCACGTCTGCTTTGGAATCTGATGCTTTAACCAATGAGCCACCCTGCAGCACACTACACACAATTTTCAATTATATTCTAACTAATGTTTCCTGGTATGTCTTTTCTTTTGGGTTGAGCATATATGACATCCATTCAGACCCAAATTTTCAATTAACAATCATCAAACAGTTATTATAGAGCATACATCATGCTACATTGGGAAGTGTTATTGAATTGAACATTTATATAATTAAATGATCTTTGATTGCATGGGTGTTGATACCAAATTGGTTTGTGTAAATGAAAATACTTCAAACAATAATTTACGACTGTCGAAGTGAAATTTAATATTTGGTTAGAAGAACGCAACCTAGATTTCACTCGCATATTTAGTCTGTGCCTCATTTTAGTTAACTTATAGAAAACTATTAAAATCTACATACAAATATCGATTGCTACTGCATATAAATGATGCAACCTTCGCTAAATTGAAGTATATTATATATTGTACAATAACAGATGAGAAATTCAACTAAAATTTCCAAACCCTTTACCATGTTTGCTGCAAGTTGACCTAAAAAAGGTCAATATTCGATCATGCTCTGCAAATTACAAAATATTGTTTAATAGTGGCGGTATGTTCAACAGATGTTAGTCAATTTATAATGTATGATGTGTAATCTAATAGATAAAATTTGTGCTTGAAGATCTCAGCCTTGATTAAAAGAAGCTTAACCTCACTCACCCAATAAACAATTCCGTACAATTTTGAAACCACGATGTTTCCTTCCAATTGATTGAGGCATAATTATATTGTGTGTGCTCAAATGGTACAAATATTCAATTTCATATACTGTAGCGTGGCATTATTTTCAATAAGGGGAACAATTATTTGTAGAAAAATGCATTTTGACAAGCAAATAAATTCGAAGAAAAATTTAATACACACGAAGTCTGTTCATTTTTATGTACACTCTTTAAATTAGAAATGAACGAACAGTTTCGATTCCTTAGATACTGATTTTGATGGGGAACTAATATATATATTGAATTGTTTATTAGGTTTTCCGCACTTAGTAACAAATTAGATCAAATATGATCAGAAGGATAAACCAAAAACAGCATAAAATGAGAGTATAATATTGTGCACATTGGTTTCGTGCTTATTGACCACTCATCAGTTTGATCCGATATTACCCTCTTTAACCACTGTATATTCAGGTGAGGATTGTTGTAAAATAAGACGGTACAATATGCACGAGATTATACTTTCCGTTCATGCTGCCTTTTGTTTATAATTATGGTCATATTTGAAATACTTTTTTACTAGGTGCGTAACATCAAATACACAATTATGTCGATTCCTATTTACTAAGTTTATCCTCCAGGTCACGATAGAAAAACCGAGAATTTTGCACATTTGTACCGCAAATGTATTAATCTTTTTTAAAATTGATCTTTGGATATATTTCAAAATTTATAGGCAGATTTTACCAGCATTAACCCGCTAAGAATTGCATAATACCAAATAAAAAGCCGTTTATAAAAATTATCTACACGCATATAAGCACACACAATACACACTAGCACACACGTATATCCACATATAGTTTGTCAATATACACTAAACATTGCAACTGTTAGCGAACGAAATCCATCCAGTATACCAGTTTCGAATTTATTTGAAACTCGTTAATTACTGGCCATAAGTTGAGGCGGATGGGAGCTAAAATGAGCACATTTACTTTGGAGTCCGGGACGTTATTCACTGAGACACACGAGCCGTATACTACACGCATTTTGATATAATATATCAACGTATGGTTTATATATATATATATATATATATATATATATATGGATACGCACGAATAACTCACTCCATGTATGTGACCGTATAAATACATGAATCTGAGCTTAATTAGGTCTTTGTTGAACACGCATGAACACCAACACAAGTATATATACATGCATATATATATATATATATATATATATATATATATATATATATATATCTGTATAAGATAAACTTTGCATAAGTTAGAAAATGTAATTCGTCAAGAAGATTAGTCTTGTTCAAAGTTTGCTCCCATCAGTATCGCTGTGGCCGCGGATTGAACCATTTCGCATTTATTTCAGAGTCTTTCAAATAATCCACTGGGGAACCGAAGCTGCGTACTAAATGAACTTATTTGTTATATACATCTTTGCGATTTTTGGTCAGTTCTTACTTCAAGTAAAGCTATTGGCATCGCTTTCGAACTGTAATTGCAACTAAACATCTATGATCTGTCATTAACGAACAATAAAAATTCCACCTGAAGAAATGATATTGAATTGCAGTATAGTAGCAAGATTTTATTATATATGTTGCAGATACATGGACTGAATCATTCATGGTGCAAGCTTATCTAGCCAAGCCTTAGGAACTGCAATGAGATCTGATAGTATTAATAAATGTAACAGTTTTCACGAAAATTTCCATTTGTTTTAAGACTTGATTTTAACTGAGGTGATGTGTGAACTGTTGAGAAAGGCACTCGGAATCAACTACAGAAACTTCTTAATGAAATATTAGGACAGTGAACAAAATAACTTGGTTTGTAACAGATAGAATAAAGAATGTTCCACAAACCAACCCAGTGAGGGAATTCTTTAAATTGAATTCGCGAGTTTGAAATAAGCACCGATCACCTTGTATATAGCCAGGCGCACAACAGTGCAAAAAGCCTGTCGACCACAGGTTCAGACGCATTCGACCTACCATTATTATCATCAGAGCACAAGGACCAACCGATTAACGATGATCAAGCCTCAATTCATATATAAGTTTATTCCATTCAATTACTATTTATACGTTACTCCTAGGATTTAGAGCCGAATATCTGCGTTCCTCTACCTAAAATATGCCTTTCTGTTTTATCATCCTATGTCAGTTTGACGTCGTTTTCTGAGATTGATCATAGAAAATGTAATTCATCAATGCGTGTGACTAGAGTTAGTTTTGCTACGTTGTGCGTCTGGTAATGTACATTTTGATAGATGGTTCTTTCAAGCTCACAAACTTGATTTAATTAAACGTTATTACCACCCGCGTAATCATTGCTCTTCAGTGAGAGAATAATTATATTCAAGACTGAAGGGGTAAAACAAGTATAAATATTACAATTAAAACAAACGGAGACGGAGTTAAAATGACTTTTAGTCCCACTCTTCCAGTTAAAATTTACCTTCTCAAAGCCGCGGTCTCTTACAAGATGTGAATATTACCTCTAACTTATCTTAAATATGTTTCTGCTGATAGATAAAGTTTCATTAAATATAAGACAGACGTTTTCCTCGGCTATTACATTCATTGAATCCCTTCTGTAATTTATTTTAATCGATTTTCTAATTAATCTGTTCATTTTACAGCGGTTGGTCATCAAAACGCGTTTGCAGCCTTCCAAGTATATCGAATAACCAGTCTCCTGTAAATGCCTGGCTAAATCCATTTACTGAGTTTGTCTATATTTGTATGCTAACCGATATTCTCTTTTTGTCTTTATTGAATACATGGTCTTTCTTACATACCTTAGATGGAAAACTTTGCACGATATTTTACACACAATTGATGTATCAAGATGTTCTATTGTCCTTTATTCTGTGCTTTGACATACCGCCAAATGCGAGTTTTTATTTTATTATCATTTGGACTTTATAATAGCTGTCAATATACACACTTTTCTATTCATGATGAAATCCAGGATTGCGAAAATTCTGCGCTATTCTGACGTTGTTTCACGCTTTACCTGATCCATTTTATAATCAAATTTAATAGTGTTGTCATTGATTATAATTTCTATTCCCCTATTTGGATGCCTATTTGTTGTGAATATCTCCTTCAAATTAGTTAGTTCTTTATCATGGTATATTAAATTTATTATTTTGAGACTATTATCCTACGGATTTTAGAATGCATATTCTCATTCCATAAATGTGTTTAGAGAAGAGATTTAGGAGGATTCCTGAGTTATTTACTTTCATTTAAGCATCATTTACCAATATCTTATCATTTCGTCTCAGTTTACATCTAAAAATAATATCTCAACAATCATTTCTCTCGCACGTATATTGTTATTAAACAAGTTGGTTAACAATTTTTTTAAACAAATCGTATTGATTATCAACGTAGTTTAAATTTAAGATGTTTTTAGGAAGATATCTACCGAACGAATCTAGTTTGAGAAGTGTTTATTAAGAATTCTTTACAGATAAAGCGGGAAAATGTTTGTGACTGGGAAAGTCGATGTTTGTGCCTTTCGAGCACCTCTTAATTTTTATAAAATTCTTTTACAGAACGAAAAGTAGGTAGAAGAGATGTGTATGCTAAACTAAACATAATATTTCTAACGTCATTTTTCTTCATCATAATACCTCCAGAACTTCCGTTTGAATAAATTCAGCACACTCCAATGTTGAATGCACCGAGATATTAATATACGTGGATATAGCTTCCAGGCTTACAAGTTTATTACATTCGTCCAAATACCTATATAATGACCACATTTGCCACAATTTGTTTTTTCTTGTGAGTATGGTGTCAAATCTGATAATGGGACTGGAAATGAAGTCGCGAAAATTTGGAAAAGTTGTGTGGAGAATCTTGTTTCAACGTCATTTTCAGACAAGCAGCTGATGGAGAGCTTCAAAATGAAGGGACAATTGAGAACCCATCAATCAAGGCCAAAAATCGGTGCACCTGGAAATGTAAAGGATTCAAGAATTTATCGACCTACGAGTGCTATCAATTGTCCTGCACAAGAAAACGACGACGAGAATCTAAACAAGAAAGACAGCAATGAGCAATTTACATCAAAATTGAGACATCATGTAACTTGAAAATGGAATTTGTATTGTTTCATTTATGTTATTGTCAGTAAAGGCATAAAATTTTCCAAAAAATAATTTTGTCATCACTTTATAATTTTATATCGGAATACAATACAAAGCGAAAAAAATATGCCAGGAGAATAAATTTGCCAATATACCAAATATATCCGTTTGTCAATCAAGGAAACGTTTAGCTTTTTTTAATTTAATGCATATTTTTCTCTTTTTTGTTTTTTAGGAACTTGACATGTGATTTACTTTAGTGGCAGGTGTCCAAATTAGATCAGCTCTCGTTTGGATAACGTGTGTAAACCAATTAAAGTCCTTTCTAGGAATGGTAACATGTTTTTCGATATGCGTATTTCTCACATTGTAGTGAAGTCTGTTTCTTCTTCGATGAATTAAGAAACACTTATTCAGTTCTGGCGGTGTGTTATGAGTTGAATGATTCAGGTTTTCAATAAGTGCTTTTCGAGTTTTAAGAACAGGAGAAGTATATTCAAAACAGCAGAGAGATCTTCCAAATTTGCTCGTGTGTGATTGAGTTATACGTCAGACTTTTCTGCAATGTAAAATCCTATGCCTTGAAAGTATTTCCTGATATCAGGTAAAATTATATTTTTAAACTTCTTCGCAAAAGCACACGGGAAATGTAGAGTTTTCCAACAATGTTGGTATAAAACGCAGGAATTGCTAATTTAAATCTCAGTCGCAAAATTTTTGCACATATAATGAAAATGCTCATGAGATTATTATTCTCAAAATTGAAAAAACACTTATTACACGACACCAATTTTAAAAATAGATTATAATTACACAATAATGCATATTCTCCAACTTATCATCTGATTTGCTTGAAATACGGACAAGAAATAATTATTTTTAAATAGATGAAAGAGACTACATAAAATGTACACAGAAATAAATATATATCAGGCAAAAATGTAAAAAAGGACAAACGTAAATAAGTTAAGATTTAAATGTGGCTGAGGCATTAATATTATAAAAATCTACCCGACGAGAATATTTTTTTATTAATTTATCAAATTAAAAACTGACTTCGTTACAAAATCAGGCACTCGCTTATGGAAAAAAATTTACAATCGTAGAAAAGAATATCATATAGCATCTGAAACTGATTTTGGGTCACTATTTAATTAGACGCCTGATTTTATAACAAATAACGATGATTCAAAGTAGAGCCGGCTGACATTTGAGACGAATAAAATAATTGATCATTGTTATCGAAATTTCCACTGAGTAATGCAAACATAACTACTTGATCAAAAATGGTCAAAGGCCGTGATCGTGTTATAATTTGACCAAACAAATTGTTTGGCTTGTTTGCGTTGGATATTGATTTCTAAGTTTCTAAGTTTTGTTGCTTGATTTGTTGTCTACAGTTTGAAATTAACAACGAAATTGATAAAACGGAAAAATTCGAGAAGGTAATTGCGACCTTGTTATTCTATCTGCTAAAGTATGGACAGATCAGACATGACGAACACGAATAAATCAAGCTAGTTGAACCAAAAATATCTAGAGTATACGCTTTAACGACAACATACGACAAACAATATGCCGTTTAGATCAATTTCTTTAATGACATATAAGCCTATGCCTGAATTGAACAAATGGTTGGCTTACTTATAGAATGTGGTGTGAAATTACTTATCCGGGTACATTTTGAAAGATTCTATTTAATTCGTCACAATGTAGACATATTGAACGTTATAAATCGTTGGACTTGTTAAACTAGTGTAGGGTTACTTGATTATGTTCCTTTAACTGAAAAGAACAAAATTATGTACCATAATGTCCATGTTTATCTACAAACTTTTAAACATAGTGAAACACATATGGAAAATTATTGTATTTATGTTGTTCAGATATTCAATTTATTTTTAATAGTCAGCTATAGTTGATGAATGGGTTCGACAGTGGCCGTTAGCATGACCGATATATTTATGCATCTGTTTAAACGGAATAACTTGGATTTATTAAATAAATAGGTGATGTTGTTGATACAGTTTTAGTCTGTGATAGTCGTGCGCATACCGAAGAACGGATTAATAAATTAAGCGGGTGACATTGGAACGTTAGTTTTACAACCGAATACAGAGAGGGGAATAATCTTGGTGTACTTTATGTGCTGTTTAAACGTGAAACTAATGGCAAATTGTACAAAACAGTTTTCCATAAGAAAACTGGGACAGCGTAAAATTTACACTTGACCAGCTACTGCTTATTGAAATGTTTAAATGATTAAGCGAAAATTGATTCTGCGGGCTGTGATAAAAATTAATCTTAATCAAGGTTGCGATATTGATATAAACACCTAACACTTTATGTACATACATTTGTTAGCATAAACTAAGTATTGTATAGTGTGAAAAAGGCAATTCATCCAGTAGACCGGTTTTACCCTTATTGGGAAATTATCCCGTATTGTTCAGCATTTGCCGCACGTATGCTTTGGAATCTAGTGTTCTAACCACTGAGCTACCCTGTCGCACACTACATACAATTCTCAGTTATATACTGACTAATGTTTCTTAGTCAGCCTTTCCTTTAGTTGGAGCCCATATAGCATCCCTTTAGACCTAAAGCTCCAACTAACCATCTGAACTGCCAATAAGGACGAAACTGTTCTACTGGATGAATTGCCTTTTCCACGCTGTACAATACTGTCTATACTGACAAATATATGTTAAAAATTGGCCAGGTGTTAATATCAATCATCGCCCGCTCGACCGATGTTCGTTTAATTATATAAATATTCATTTCAATATCACTTTCCCCTGTAATGTTGTATCTATTCTAAAATGACGGATTGGGGATGGTTATTTGTAACTTTAAGATGGAAAATAGATGCTATATATAGACTAAATTTTATAGGCAAAAATAATTTGGTCGTGCACTGACGTTGATACTGGGTTCGCCATGCCTCGTGCAAGACTCCTCATATGCATTTTTTATTGGCTTAGCAAATGATTCACATGGAAGGTGTTTGCAAAAAATATGTATGACTTGGCAGACCTGCTGCGTACATTCGTTTCATTGATTCTGAGATGTTATGAGATAAGCTCAAACAGATACTCAACTGCCCACCAAACGTGACGCATATCATTGTCATGCAACTTATGTTGCCAGAAACTCAGAAGATTAAGTTCTGAAACAAGCGCAATGCCAAATGCAAGTTTAGAAAAACACCTTCTCTGTAATTATTATTTATTTTAAATAACACGCAGCTGGCGTACTGCGTTTGTCTACCATCAGTTTTCAATGTTACCTCGATGCCGATTTCAAAAGTATACATAACAATCGACAACTGACTAACGACAAATTTTATCACCGTTCCATCCATTCACTTTCATTTAAATTGGTAAATATCCCCCGTCCCTTGAAACTACGCTTTTCAACAAGTTAATTGCAACAATGTGTCAATTTTAGGCCGTGAAATCTATTCATGACCAGGAATCGTTGCATTTGTTTCCTCTCCCTGGTGCGTGGTCTTCTCTAATCGGTTTTACATAAGAATCAGCTGACTATCAACTATCGGCTAATTCAGGTGACTAAGCAATGTCGCTTGCTTGCAAGTATGTGTTTAGTTGGGTTTAAGTGTATAAACTTGAAAAAAGTCTACACGTTTATAATAGTGATTTTTATGTCCCCGTTGCAGCCAAATATATCAGGCGAACGAGTAATTTTTAAATTGTTAAAATATATTGAAGCAGATTTGGGATTTTTTCCCCGTTTGTCAGTTTTCCACCGTGATCTGTTGATTACAATTGGAGCTAAAATGCGTCTGGATGTTTGGTTTGGTTTTATCAAATAATATTTACATTATATTGTAGTTAGATCTATGGTAGTAGGTATGCTGTCCTGCTCTAATGTTTACTAAACGATAATATAAGGCGTTTGTGCGTGTGACTGACAGTAATATCTTTTTGTTAAGCGGCTGTTTGTTTCAATGTAGTAGGTGCTTGTCTTAAGTCCTCAAACTCGGTTAACACAATATTTATTTCTAACAGCATAAAAACAATTACTCACTTGAACACAATATATTAATCTGGCAAAATGTGAAAAGATAGTTATATTTGTGATAGATTTAAACTTGTTCAGCTGTCATTTTTTTCAGCATTAATGTACCTAAAACTACCAGGAGTGCGAGCCGAGTTTTGGTTTAAATAAATTAATTTTGTACCACGGTTTCATTTACGTTAGTCATTATGTTATATATAATGTATATCAAAGATAGTCAGAGAGGATCATTACGTGTAACTGACGCTAATTTTGATATGTTGATTCACTTGCAAAATCAAACGTGTTGGTGTCTATCTCAGGTTTGTGCTGTTGATTTTAGATTTCATCATCAATCACGCAAAGAATGCCAGCAAAATTGCTGCAGGATCCAGCCGCATTTTTATGGTGATACAATATATTTTATTTATAGTTTATTTCCCGGTAGTCAGTTTGCCTTTATTATCTGCTGATGATCATATATGGTTGAAAAATAAACAGAATATGAGGCTTATTCCATTGCTTCGGTTGGGTGCAACCATTTAACTTAAAGGAGTTTGTGTTTATTAAAGCTCCGCGAATTTTTTTATTAAACTTATATCACAACCCATGCAATGAATGATTAATGAATGAAATGTTTTATCATTTTTGTAAAATGTGTTAAATCTTTTATCTTGTGACTACATTGACGCATTTACAATCAATTACTTTGTACATGAGACTTCTAGGATTAAGCGTCGCATTTTGGTTTTATAAAATTTTATTTTAATTGCGGTTTGATTCCCGTTGGTCGGTTTGCCGTCTTGCATCGATCGCGGCCATAAAGAGATGTAACGCCTTTGTGCGTGGGATTATCTGTGGTCTTTGGCGTTAAACGCCTGGTCAGACGTATGTGATTGATGCTTGCCTTATTTCCACAAACTTGAGTTTTGCATTACTTATTTTCATCAGCGCAATGCATAAGATACACAAATTTGGTTAAATTTGCAAAGTTAATTATGTTTATGATTGGTTTAAAACTGTGCAACCAGAATTTTGGTCATGTACAACGTACAGAAAACCATAAAGTGTCGGAGCTGAATTTTATTTTAAATAGTCTACCAAAGCATTGTCGGAATCGACCACAGAGTGTCACCGATGGTGAATTGGCTGTGGTTCGTGTTTGGCTAAAGTATATGAGCATGACATCATTCAGTTCAATATATAACAGTTAAATAGTGTTTGTTGCGGAGAACTAATATATATGCAAGTATGCATTAGGTGTTGCGAACCTAGTAACAAATTAGTTCAGTTGTGACCAGAAGGATAAACCAAAGGCAGCATGAACGGAAAGTATAATCTCATGCACATTCGTTTCGTGCTTACTGGCGACCCATCAGTAGTAGCCGGTATTACGCCATTAACCACTATATATTTGGGTGAGGAGTGTGGGATAATAGGACGGTACAGTCTCCTAGAGTTATGTGTTAACCTGCAGTAGCGAAGCTAAATTCATATGAAGTCTCGACAATGCGACTTCAACAATAACTCACTCTATATACTATATTTAACGCGTCTGTAAGGGATACTAATACTATGGCTATTGTATCAGTAACCGATACCAACATTATAGTGCCGAAAAGGTTCATGGTACTAACAGTATGGTTGCCGAGTCGATACATGGTACCAACGTGATCGATATCAATGTATGCTATAGTTCGCCGAAAATGAGAAATACAACTCTTCCTGAAGACCTGTTCTCCAGTAAGATTCTTCTCGCTTGACCGATTCACATAAATTTTGCTAAACCATATCTAACACTTCCTGGAAAAATCACTATCTATATATGAATCAGATTGGTTTTGGGAAAGATAATTTTTGGACCCCAATATATATGTATATTCTGCCATAATAAAAATATAATATAATTTAATGTTAATCACCATGCTACTTAAGTAACAAAATTGAATAAATTAAAAAATGCAAGATGGTAGTCTGCGATATCGGATTATTGGTTTACTTAACCACATGCGAAACTTTATGAATAAAGAAACTGCAACCGGAATTATGCAAGAAGAAGCATGTTCAGGCATTGAGCTTGAACTGGAGGTGACGCACACAATTGATTGGTTGTTTTATTTATTTCACACTCTCTCCATGTATATATATTTCTATCTTGTGTTGTATTTTTAGGCACTCCAATAAATATTTGTATTGTATCGAATAGATGTATTTCGATAGAATATTTATATTATGGATCAAAATATTTCGGCTAAACTAACGATAGCCGAAATATTTTTAGAAAAAAAACTACCGGAACAATGAAAGCTGCGTTAATCAAAACGCAGATCAGGTAATTTCAAATAATCCAGGTTCGCAAAAACAATCTTCATTCAAATTTCAAATTAATTTCGTATAAGAATTAGCCAATATAAAATTACTTGTTATGAACCATTATAAACCAGATGTAACCATAGAATTTAGAGCAATAAAAATTCATTATTTAATCTTGAGATTCAACTCCATGAAGGCCAACTTATTATTTTAACACGCATAATCTGTATTTCGTGCGTATAATGATGGAATTATGTGAGGTTTAAAGATATGACATTAAAGCTTTTTTTTTCTTAATTCGTCCCGGACAGCGCCGGGTACCTCGCCAGGTTTTGAATATATCTAAATATATACATATATATATCCATTTGTACATACTTGAGAAAATAATGAGAAAGAAAAAGTGCTTTTGTCTGATAAAAATTCTCCTATTTTTGCAAATGGAAATGGTAATATGAATTTTATTAAGGCTCGCAGTATAAAAGAATTTTATACCTAATTATAATTCTATTTCTTATTCTCAGTCTCGTTATACAATCAATTATCTAGCGACACCAGCGTACGACACCTGGTCAATTTTTAACATGTAATAAACAAATATATAATTAATCTTGCTCGAAATTAATACAAAAAAACTGGTAAATTCAAATAAATAACGCATTTGAACAATTACTATGCACTATCTATATTCTTTCTCCGCTAAGTTTTAGAGGATAAATCAGAAATATCATGAATAAATTTTCAAAAGTTCATGCCAACAAAGCTTCTGGGGTTTTGGAATAGAATCGAATAGAATTATTTATTGAAATTCAAGCCACATATGATCTATCATATACAAATAAGTAAAGGAGTTTGCAAAATATTAAATTTAAATCGGATCGGTATGTACAATAAAACGTCAGGTAATGGGTAATTTAAACAGTATACAAATGCAGTAATAAATAACTAAGAAATTCACGTACAGGGTATCGTGATTTAATAAGTCATTAACACTATACACTAATGTTGATTATAACTATTTAACTAATAATGTGTAGATGAATAAGAAATACGGTTTTAGAGTTTATTAATTTAGGTTAAAACCCCATATTGTCTAACAAGTTTAAGAACTGAATATGAATATTCAAATTGCAATAATTGTTAAGTCACATATATATCTTCAATGTGACGTGAAGATTTGCGTCATTAACAGATTATAAAATGTAAATTAAGGATTAAAGTTAAATCTAGAAAGCAAAAAGATCGTTTAGAAATATCAATAGAAAATCTTTTTAATTTCCTATGTTTTTAATGAGACAAATATATTTATTTTTTTTTATAAATGTCATGGATGCTGTAATTTCATTCAAAATTTTAAAGGACGTGGCTTATATATTGACTAAAGCCAATAGACAAACTATTACTAATGATTATAGGTTAATATCCAGAATATCGTTTCTCATGAAAGTAATTGAGCGTTTAATATTGGACATCTTGACTCAATATTGCCTGGGGACTATGATTAATTTCGACAAGGATTTACAAATGATCGATTAACAACAACGAAGAGTTCGTTCATGTGGAATCATATCATAGACATTGATAAACTAAACTTTTTTGAATTAAATGTTTATATAGATATCTCAAAAGCGTTCGATTCAAATTCTGTTGATGCTATCACGAAGGTCATTAGGTCACTGAAGATGAATCCATATTAAGACTGATGAATTTTAATCAATATAACATAAGCATTACTCTTCGAGTTAATAATGACCAATCTAAACATTTGCGAGTTACTTCGAAAATGTTATAGGGCTCATACTTTGGTTTGATATTATACAAAATCGTTATTGTATCTATACAAATGGTAATCGTTGGTGGTAAATTGAGTAAATTCACAAATGATTTTAAAATTGTCTTCCCGTTAAATTCAATTAATATTGCATATATGATGAACAATATAACGCAGATTATTACAGATTGAAGTCGGGTATTACATTAACACAAAGGGAAAATTATTTTTTGTAAAGCAAGCGTCAAAAATTGATTGCACCACTGATCTAAATTACACATACCTCCCCAATTCATTGGTTGATAATTGCATTGTAATATGACTAAATGAGAAATTTGTGGATTGCAGAGGCACATTAAAAAATCCTTCTATTTAACACTTTGAATTGATGAAAATAACTATATTATCGTTATTAATACAACTCTAAATTTTTATTTTTTGGAAAAGAATTATCTTTGAATTTGTTTCTGCCACATGGAGCTTAATTAATAAAGGTAAGTCTAATATAGTAAGAAGACTAATTGTAAAATATATGTCGCCTTTCTCTCTGAGTCACAATCTTTATACTTAAAAGATAAATTATGCTCATAAAATAATTTACATAAACTGATAGAGAAGCGTGTATATTAACTCGGTTAAGAAGACAAAAGGGCTAGATCTGCATTACCTGCAAGCATTCCGACTATTGTTGTAACGTTTGCCAATTAAATTTTATTAATCTCCAATTCTTAAATTCTATGTAATCAATCATCAATTATTCACGAGGAAAGCCCCGTGCAAGATCTTGTTTAAATTATTGAGTGGTGAAATAGGAAAAATCTATAAATAATTTGATATATTGCGATTTGAATATGAAAACACATTTGCATGGACTAGCAAGTTAAATAGCTAATGCTTTAAAGTGAAAACTATGTTACATTTTTATTTATTTCTTCTAGGTATCTGCTTCGCGTTCATTGTTTTTTTAACATTGTTGATCTACCATACATTTGATAAAGTGTATCATATAATCTTAATGTTTTGTTCATTTTTAGTCGATGATAGACAGAAAGGGCAACAGCTGGAGTGTTCTCGATAGTGGATTTCTTTCATTTTGAACTGAGATAAGGTTTTTATTTTTTATTTTAGATTTTCTAGAATATTCGTCTGAACTTAACTCTGTAAAATTTCTTACACATCTAGAGCTGTGCAATGTCACATAAACCGCCTAAAAGGTAAGAATCACTTGGCACTGCGAGCTACCGATTTATCCTTAGTAAAATCCTCCTCTTTCTATCTTACGAATGCCAACAAGGGCAGTGAGACGGCAGCATCTAAACAGGTCTCATTAATATTTGGATCCATTCCAACACCCGCAACGCAGGATCAGTGAGGCGCTTGAGCTACCGGAACCCGCTTTCGTCCTGTTCTTAAAACACTCAATTCCCACAACCGCCTGACAAGAGCGGGACTAAGAAAGTCCAGATTGACAATGACCGCTCCATTCTCATTAACAAACGCTCAATCAACCTTATCATCTCTCGGTCGCTCTCTGGCTACCGCCGCAAGACTCACGCGCGTTTTACGTCCCAGATCTTGTTTTCTTTTCCCTGGATCCCTCTCGGCAATCCTTATCAGTTGCAGTTTAATAACAAAGTAAATCAATTAATTGTAGGCATTTCTATCCCCAAACAACCTGGATAAGTGCTTTCGTGTTGAATCGTGTCTGTCTTATTTCATACATTCTGATGATCTTTCCCTCATCAACGGTTACACTATTTTTGAAGCGACAGAGCTGTTGGCTGAGGGGGTGTTTTGACTGCCCATGTCTGATCCTTTCTCATGCATAAATGTCTTACTACCTCTAACTAATTGTGATTGTAATTCTCTTCATTTAGGCTAGTGATTCTAGGTCAAAGCATTTCAATATGCGTTGACTACATGTTTCACAATCATTCAATTATTGACGAAACTTACGGGCCCGAAATTCTGTCCACTATTTATTCTCAACCGTCCGATCAATAAATCAGTGTGGAAGAACTCGACCTTCCTCTGGTTAACAGGCACAATTTAACATCAGATAATCATATATGGCTTCAGCTCTATGCTGACAACTTACTGAATCATTTGGTGCAATTTCCTAATCAATGAAACAACCAACTCGACTGCATCCACTCCAGTAAAGAAATGACCTATGTGTGAATTCAGGAGACCTCTCCCAATCTAGACCACTGCCAAGTAACTTTTCTTATTTCGCTCTTATTTTCTACCCCAAAAGAGAACATGCAAGATTTGGAAGAATTTTGCCGAACTTTGATGTCATTGATTTGAGAAATTTAATTCTACCAGACAATTTTTTGCGTGAATTTCTCTGAGATATTTCGTGAAACATTGCGCAATGCGATCGTCACATTTAGAATATCTATGGTATTTTTTCGCGTGGAGTATATTTGCGCTATCTGTTTTGGAAAGATCAGATCGTTACCCACTGACAAAAACGCATCCAGTACGACTTCGAGGTGGGTTGGACCATTTTAATCCTCTGGCACTTCTCCTTATAGGGAAAAGCATAATGTTAGAATAGAATAGAGTAGAATATCTTTATATGGATTCAAACCACACATGTTCCATCAAATATATAATAATATTGGAAAATTTTACAATAAAAAAATATCACATCACATAAATATGTGCAATTAGTCTCATATAGATAAGTACATCTCTAGTTATTCTGTAAAATATATCAACATCAGAAAGTTCGGTTGTAAGGAATAATAGATTCATCATCGAAATAGGAAAAATTAATGTATAATTCGAGTGTGACATTATGCAAAAAATGAGAACCATGACTAGCAATTTATTGTATGTATTGTTGACTAACATGATGATATAATACACAACCTTTCAATTTTAATAATGCAGAACTTGGAAATAAAATCTCAAGAAGATATGTTGCTCATCACAATTATCCTTATCGTTTATCCAACCATGGGAAAGTATTATTAGAAACAAAATTAAAAATATCAGCAGGATTGTAGATTTTTTCTAGTTCAGTAGATAAAAATTTAAAACACATCTTAGATAGAGGCGTTTCTCTAATCCCCTTTGGAATATGATTGTAAATTTTGTAAACTTTTGAAAAAGAGAATAAGTTTCCCGCAACATACCTCACCAAAGTAAGAGATATTATCAAATATCCAGATGCAGTTCCAACTTCATCAATCTTTCTTATTGGAATCATATATGCACTAGTCCACTGGTTGAAATAGAAAACTTTTATGCAATAGTATATCCTCCGAAACTATAAAGTTTTCAGTAATACAAACTGTAATCGAGTGGCGAATATAGTGCAAGAGATAGGGCTAATTTGTTGTACAACTTTTCTTTGTACAACTTCTATCTTGTTGGACAAACCCTTTTTCAATGGATCTCAAGTAACAGCAGCATATTCTAGAATCGGTCTGATCAAAATTATAAAAATTTTAAATTTTACATCATTTTATAAGATATTTCTATTTATTAGTGCCCATCTGTTCTTGGCACTGCCTACTATCCTTTCAATATGTCTCTCGGCAGAAGCCGTACAATGAATAGTTATGCCTAAATCCTTAATTTCTTGCATAAGTTTAATCTCAAAAACATCATTAATCTCAGCATCATGAAAATAAACATAATTAAATCTGTTCTGTTACCTATTTTTAAAGCTCTCGTCTTTTTACTGTTTATTCTCAGCCCTAGTGTTAACAAGTATCTACTTAAATCATACAAATCTAGTGTCACATTATTTTTGGAGAATTCAACATTTTTTGGATCAATTGGTAAGATTATTTTTAAATCATCAGCGAATTTGCAAACTCGACCGTTAAGGATCTTAGTTTCCAAATGTGCAAATACGATTTTAAATAAAATTGGCCCCAAACTTTATCCCTGTGGAATTCCACTTGTTACCCTTTTCGATTTTGATATCAAATCGTTTACTTGAATACTCATTCTTCGATTATATAAATAGTATCTAAGTAATCTAAAAATATTCGGATCAATGTTCAATAAATTAATCGCATTCAAAATAGCATCAAAAGATATAGAGTCTAAAGCTTTCGAGAATTCTATAAATACAATTAATACATCTAACTTTTTCTCATCTAGTGTAATTACATGTTTCCTCATAAAAAGAATATCAATAATTGTCGATCTTTCATTCATAAAGCCAAGTTGACTTATATCAAAATCAACCGGCGACATACATTCTAAATGATCTTGTATTAGTCGTTTTATTATCTTCAAAAATAAAGGGATAATAGACATTAGTCTATAATCACTGGCGCACGTTGGCTTCTTCACTTCTGGCAACGGTTTAGAATATCGATTGGTGATTTCCCATTCTTCAAATTCCAATTTATTAAATTGCAGAGCGAATTCATAAGAGTTAAAGGTAATTGAGGTAGGTTATCAATCGATATACCAAGGTGAAAATTTTGTTTTTTTTAAATTTCATTTTTAACATTAATTTTACCAATGCATCACTGTCAATTACAAGTCCTGGTTCCTGGTCAACCAAAGGATCAGTTATATCCATGAAATTGCTTTCATTCCGTAGATTACATTGTAGGAGGTTTTGTAGTGAATGTAAGAAGTTCTGCGAGCTAGTTGTTTATTTAGTGCGATATTGTCCTGCTACCTATGCCTGATAGCTGCTTTTACGATCCGCGTTCATGAATAATCCATGGCCCTATTCCGAATGGTGATGTGAGAAGGTACAAGCATGAACTCATTGTTTTATTAATCAAAATGTTATAAATCAAAGATAAAAGTCGTGTAAAGGAAGTCACAATAAACACTTTAATTAAATCCAAGTTTTGCGTTGTTACACACTCACTGTATTGTAGGGGTACATTTTGCTATTGCTTTCTCGTTCCTGACTTTGTTCCCCTACTACTTCTCAATGGTTGCTATTATTAGTACCCGAGCATTCAATCAGTCTGTTCCTTTTCAGATGGTTAATATTAGAAGGCCGAAGAAAGATTTCATG
>JAQBSW010009447.1:0-28697 GCA_029291075.1 Eudiplozoon nipponicum
CAAAACAACGTACTCCATGGAGTTAGCATTGAAGTTGCATTGTCGTTGACTTCAGATTATGTTAGCTTTACTATTACAGGTTTACACATTCGTCTAGGAGATTGTACCGTCCTATTATTCCACATTCTTCTACCAAATATATAGTGGTTAAAGGGCGTAATACCGGCTCCTACTGATGAGTCGCTCAGTAAGCACGAAACGAATGTGCATGAGATTATACTTTCCGTTCATGCTGCCTTTGGTTTATCCTTCTGGTCACAACTGAACTAATTTGTTACTAGGTTCGCAAAACCTAATACATACTTGCATATATATTAGTTCTTCGCAACAAACAGTATTTAACTGTAATATATTGAATTGAATGATGTCATGCTTACCGCGAAATGTGATAACTGATATCGATGAAGGCCAGAGTGTATGGTTTAACTGGAGTAACAGGTGTTCGGAAATTGTTGTAATTCTCAATTTGGGTGAACCTTAGCATAAATTTATATCCATCAGGTTGGTATCATGTACCGACTTGGAAGCCATAGTGTTAGTATCCGGTACTCATCGATTTCAAAAAGGTATCGGTTACTAACACAATAGCCATAGTGTTAGTATCCTTTACAGACTCGGTATATATATTATATAGTGTGAGTTAGCATTGAAGTTGCATTGTCGTTGACTTCAGATTATGTTAGCTTTACTATTACAGGTTTACACATTCGTCTAGGAGATTGTACCGTCCTATTATTCCACATTCTTCTACCAAATATATAGTGGTTAAAGGGCGTAATACCGGCTCCTACTGATGAGTCGCCAGTAAGCACGAAACGAATGTGCATGAGATTATACTTTCCGTTCATGCTGCCTTTGGTTTATCCTTCTGGTCACAACTGAACTAATTTGTTACTAGGTTCGCAAAACCTAATACATACTTGCATATACTTGCAGCGTTTAAAAACATGTGGATTAAAACCATTTATAAACGGAGCTCATTCTTACGTACGCTACGTTGACGATACTTTCATGGTCGTTGAAAAGGATGAAGATACAAATTCACTGCTACATCACATAAACAAGGTAGACCAGGCAATCAAGTTTACAATAGAAGAAGAAAAAGACGGATATTTATCCTTCCTAGATGTAGGAATAACGAGAGATGAAGAAGGTACTCTCTCAAGGTCAGTTCACAAGAAATCAAGCTGGACTGGACAATATGTCCATTATATGAGTAGTGTGCCAAGGGCGTACAAAAGAAACCTAATAATGAATTTGGGCACACGAATACGCAGGATTTGTTCACCGGACAACATTGAAGTAGAGCTAAATTTGCTTCGCGAAGCGTTGAGAAATAATGGCTATCCGGACTGGTTCATTGAATACAACTTGAGGCAACGCAACAAAATCGTGGCCAATTTGGAAGAAAATCAAACTCCCCAGATAGTAACGCTTAGTGTTCCCTTTGGAGGTGATCTTCCAGCGGAAATCTTCAAACGAAAAGTAATTCGAGCGACAAAAGCACAGTTTCCATCAATACAGGTGAGAGTGGTGTTCAACACAACAAAACTGATGCGCACGAATGAAAAAGATAGCCTCTCTGTGACGTCAACACCTTTGTCTGTATACAAATTTCAATGTACCTGCAACGCTCAGTACATCGGCAGATCAAAAAAGAGGCTCGAAACTAGAATAAATCAGCATCTCCCTCAAAAACTATTAAAGAGGGGTGCAGCTCCTGCACAAAAATCAGCAATTTGCGAACATGTACTACTCACAGGTCATGCTGTTAGTAGTAACAATTTTTCAGTTCTCTACAAGGCAAAAACAGAGAAAATGCTTCTGGCTTTTGAAGCTATTGCAATTAATAAGCTGAAGCCCTGCTTAAACGTGCAGAAAATAATTCAAAAAGAAATTAAATTGGACTGGAACAAAGACATAACCGACATGCCTTTAAAAATAGCCAACGCTTCGCAAAATACGACACATACATCAATTACGGACACAATTACAATGAAAGCGATGACACACCAAATGACGTTACGCAAAAGGAGTGGTCTAAATTGCACAAAAGTAGTGTTCTAAATTGCGCAAAGCAAAGGCCAGCATAACGAACACACATGACAGTGGGATTGGATGAACGAATATACTAACGAATCCAGAACAATGGCTGTAGATACTGGTAGAAATAAGATTTATTAATAAATGTTATTCCATGGAGTACGTTGTTTTGTTCTATATATATATATATATATATATATATATATATATATATATATATATATATATTGTCAAGAAACGTGAATCAATTGGACGACACAATCTTCTATACGTATGTGTATTCAAGCAGTAATGTAGTTAACGTCATATAAAGTTATCACAATTATTGTTCAAAAACAGCTTGCTATATATTTTATATACCAAGACTGTAAATTGTACCAAAACTATTGCTGCCAAGGCTTTATGTAATTCCCACACAATGGATTTCAAAATATTCTAAACTGCTCCTAAATTGAGAATTATATATACATGTAAACACCAGGTATTCATTCTGTCTGCTTATGTGCTACGCAGGTGTATTCATTCATTGATTCGTTATTTTATAACTGTATAAATTTAACCATGTTTGCATCAAGGGATAATCGATTTATATTAAACAGATTTAATTACTTTAAATTTTCTTAATGGGCCATTTTCCAGTAGACAGGTGTGCTTGTCAATAAAACTTATGCAAGGCTTTCAATTAAACGTCACCCGCTAAAATGTTTTATAATAAAAAAACTTATCTATGACCGATGAAAATGTTGGCCTTTGTTTCGTAAACTAATAGGGAAAATTTGAATATTGTGTTATTGTTAAAATTATATCAAAAGAGTTTTAACCCTGGTATTCCTATTATTTGATTTCGAGTTGCAATTCTATTGAATCTAAAAGATTTTGGTGGTGTTCATCTCTTGGGCGTGGTTTTTGTTTTATTCTGCTAAAATAAAATAAAATATCGCATATTTATTTTTGATATATTTTTTTTGAATATGAGTATGAAATAGTTATTATTGTGATTTTTGCCGAATCATAACAAATAACGTGTGATTAAATGAATAGTAACTATTTTTTAAATGCTTTTAACGATTTCATTAACTTTTAACTCTCGTTTACTTCTAAATTTATTCTCATAACATTGAATATTTTCAGACATCACATGCAGATGATCTGAATGAGTCGTTAAAATTACAGGTCGATTTTCAGTATCCTACTGATGTTGGCGAAGATTCCCTAAAATCAGAGACCAATTGTTCTTGTCTTACTACAGAACCTCAGCATTTGGCTTGCGAGATTTCAATAAACAATAGGAAAAATCATTTATACTCTACATCGCCTTCGCCAAATGCGATCGATAATGTTCATTTTCAAATGTCAAACATAGTTACTAATCAAGGAAAACCGCCTTTCGATCATAAACTATTTAAAATGGTGAACAAAATCGAGAATCAGA
Source organism: Eudiplozoon nipponicum (assembly GCA_029291075.1). NCBI lineage: Eukaryota > Metazoa > Platyhelminthes > Monogenea > Mazocraeidea > Diplozoidae > Eudiplozoon > Eudiplozoon nipponicum. Next base: position 3,476 of record JAQBSW010009447.1, read on the forward strand.
AAAGTACGCAGGGTGTGAGTGAACAGATTAAAAATATGAGTATGCCAACATTGGCAGCAAATGGCAATGATGAACATCAACCTCGATGTCAAAAGACTAGCTCGAAATTTCCCGACTCCGATACGCCAATGCTAACAAAATCGTGCAACCAATTAACAAGCGACATTCAAACTGAGTACACTGGCGTTTCAGATAGAATGAAAGCTCGTCAATCACAATTGCAGACAGGAGGGCAATTACTGCTGTTAGGGAACAGCAGTGTTGTAACCAGGGGTTGCCATGAACCAGGAATAGCCCAGCTAGCCGGAATGATATGTGACCAGCTTTTTCTGCCAATGCAGGAGTTGGACATTAATGAGTATGAAATGGCTTGTTTAAAAGCCATTGTTTTCTTCGATCCAAGTAAGTGAAAGTGAAATTTAACAAAGTAACGGAGTAGTTATGGGAATGAAAAAATGCGAAGATATATATTATTTGGAATTTTTAACAGAACCATAAAACGCTGGTAGGTAAAGATTGGTATTTATCAGCGAAAATAGGGGAACAATAAAAACCGTAGAATTATCAAAATAAAATCGATAAAATCAATGTTAACAAAACACCAAATTAATCTACACATCGTATCAAAAATAAAGAAATTTAAAATAAATTTAAGAGAATATACTATTAGTACCCTTCTATTTAATAAATTCAGATTAAGTTTTATCTATGTGTTTTCTTAATAGACAGAGTTTATGATTTGTGATATTCTGAATGTAGACATTTTTGCACATTTCAATTGGGGAATATAGTTGGTAATGAAGCCTAAATTTACTATAAATAAATTAAATGTTAAAATGCCATATTCATTTTGTGAGAGGTATACTAGAATACAACATTTGTCGCATTATACAGAACATTTAACAAATCGAAAATCGTTAATTTCGAAATTATATGCGTACATTATATAACAAATGTGAAATTTAAAACGCATACGCATAGGCAAATATTTTCATACAAACGCACAAACCATAAACCGCTCATATACAATTTATTTACAAATTTAATCCGATTATTTAACTGCAGATAGAGGATTTTGAAACTGAAAGCTTTCGCGATGCTTTGCTACTTTTCCCCGTAATGCTTTCGAATAAAATCGTCTTGTTTTGTAAAATAATTTTCATAAAAATATCATCTACTACTACGGAATACACAAATACTTCAGAACTGATAAGTAATCATGATTTTAAATCTCGTTGGGCGCCATTGCCCCGCGAAATGTTTATTTGGTACATTATAATTAAGAAAGCGATTTAAAACCATAACCTGCTGCTTGATGACGTGAACATCAAAATTTAAGCTATTTAAGATTTTATTTTATGATTTATTCTGGCAAGCCAGTATCTATTGTCATACGTCTGGTTGTGAATAATATCGTTTGAAAACTTGAGATTTTGCAAAATAAATATATTTGTTAACGAGCAAGCCTCTAACGCACTTACGGAGAACCAAAGGGAGTTCCATTGCATCTGATTGAAGCTCGCAAATTTGATTAAAAAGAATTGTTACCACTACTCGCGCAATCATTGATTGTTTAATTTTATTGATTGTACATATGTGGTGAAAGCTGTCAAGTGTTACTGTTCGTGACTGCATAGGAATTGCTCAGCCAACATTACTAGTCAAGTACGTCTGTGAGACTACTAGAGGTGGGAGCCGCTTATCTTATATTGCTTTCCATATATATTAATTGCGGGTTGATACTCGCTTTACAGTTGGCCGAAATATTCTGCTGCTGATCATATAACGTCGAATCGCTTCATTGAGTGCGATTGGAGGTAGTTTATCTATGTTGTTCGACGACTGGGTAAATAGAATTGGATTGGTGTTTACTCCAAGCTCGTAAACTTAATTTAAAGAATCGTTACCACAATCGGCGCAAACATTGATTATTTTAATTTGTATAAACTACACATATTTGGCGATAGCTGCAAAAAGTTACCGTTCGTGACTGCATAGAAATTGTGCAGCGGACATTTCCAGAAGATTACAATGTTTACGAGACTACTAGACGTGAGAGCAACGTATCTGATTTTGCTTACCATATATATTCATTGCGGATTGATCCTCGCTAGTCAGTTTGCCGTCGTACTCTGATGATGATCATGGAAGGTCGAAACGCGTCATTGCGTGTGACTGGCGGTAGTTTTGTTATGTTGTTCGACAACTGGTTAAATACAATGTGATTGGTGTTTACTTCAAATTTGCAAATTTCATTTAAAGAAAAAATGGAGGCTTATCGCTCAAAAAAAATCGGAAAATGATCATCCGATAGATATAAGTTCGAAAGCCATATTTGAGGGTCTGCATATCAAATTTACACAACGTATGTCAAACAAAAACAGCTCTAGCCTTCTATTAGGATCTGAAATACGTATCGCTAAAGTGCAGTTTAAATGTAAATCACAAGCGATAAATAATCATAAGAATAAGGCATATATAATAAATTAACACATATGAAGTTCAACTGATGATACTAAAAAAATTAAAAAGATTTTCGTGAGAAAACCAATGATAATATTAATCATATGAACGATTCTTAGTGTGAAATAGAAATATAATTTGTGCCAGGTTAATGAAGATAGGAAAGAGACTTCTATAGATAATGGATTTCGCGCCAATAATTAGTAATGTAAATCAATTAAACAAAGAACGGATGGTTAAATTTCCTCACTAAAGTCTACACCAGACGTATATTTTAACAAGCGGTATCAATTGCCACACACGCAGCTACAGTAGTCGGCGTACAGAAAGAACACTGTTATGCTAGAACGATCAACTTGCCGTTAATAGCACCAAATATCTAAAGAATCAAATCCGCATATAAAATAACTGCTACGTGAATTAGAAACACTTTTACAGACAGTACAAGTTTAAAAATAACTAAGGTTTGTTTGAAAACAATATAGAATTTTGAATAAAATGCAGAAATACCATATCAAGAGTAAAATAACTCTACCTTATTCATTTTTACAAGAATGCTTGTCAACGAAGCCATCAAATTCCTGTTGAACATCTATGATGATAAACAATTTTCATTTCTTATTCCTACAAGCCACCCTAAAACTCTCCTAAATAATTGCGGTGAGAATAATTAGTTCAAGTTTTATTATCAACATTTTAGGGAATTGTAATAGAATGCTTGTTTTTGAGTCAAAGAGATTATGCTCACGTTTTCTATATGAAAACATAAAACATTCCCATATACAACAGAACAATGCAAATGCTTTATGAGTAAGTATGAATTAGGTGTTGCGAACCTAGTAACAAATTAGTTCAGTTGTGACCAGAAGGCTAAACCAAAGGCAGCATGAACGGAAAGTATAATCTCATGCACATTCGTTTCGTGCTTACTGGCGACTCATCAGTAGGAGCCGGTATTACGCCCTTTAACCACTATATATTTGGTAGAAGAATGTGGAATAATAGGACGGTACAATCTCCTAGACGAATGTGTAAACCTGTAATAGTGAAGCTAACATCATCTGAAGTCAACGACAATGCGACTTCAATGCCAACTCACACTATATAATATATATACCGAGTCTGTAAATGATACTAACACTATGGCTATGGTGTTAGTTACCGATACCTTTTTTGAAATCGATGAGTACCGGATACTAACACTATGGCTTCCAAGTCGGTACATGATACCAACCTGATGGATATAAATTTATGCTAAGGTTCACCCAAATTGAGAATTACAACAATTTCCGAACACCTGTTACTCCAGTTAAACCATACACTCCTGGCCTTCATCGATATCAGTTATCACATTTCGCGGTAAGCATGACATCATTCAATTCAATATATTACAGTTAAATACTGTTTGTTGCGAAGAACTAATATATATGCAAGTATGTATTAGGTTTTGCGAACCTAGTAACAAATTAGTTCAGTTGTGACCAGAAGGATAAACCAAAGGCAGCATGAATGTGTAAACCTATAGTAGTGAAGCTAATATCATGTAAAGGCTCACTAACCTATCACCTTTATTTTGCCTTAGGTATTACGTACCTTGTAAAAAATTCGCTCAAAAAGGACCAGAATGATATACCAAATTCAGCATGTTTAAAAGATATCATCCAATAGACGCATGAGTTTCGTGCTAACTAGCGATTCATTAGAAGGAGCTAATACTAGGCTATATACCCACTATATATTTGGTCAAAAATTGCGGTACAATCTTCCATACAAATTTGTATTGAAGCAGAAGAAGATTTAACTTAATAAATAGTTTTCGACACCGGGATATCAAAGACATTCATTGTATATATGATAGGTATCGAGCCTGTAAAGGGTACTAAACAATTATTTTCCAATTACTGAGCCAATACATGATACAAACACAATGGATTTCTAGATAGGCTAAATTTCAACAAAATTGAGAATCGCAGCTTATTCTGAACACCTAATTAGACAAATAACAAATAGACTTATGGAGTAAGGTGAATTTAACACTGTTAAATTAAAGGTTGAATACAGGTCAGCAGTTGAGAAACGTAATTTAATAAAATGAAATGAAAATCAACCAGATACTAATTACAAATAAGCAGAACGTTTAAATTTATCTAGATCTCGTTTACAAAGCAACCGTACAGTCTCTACTAAACCTGTCACTGAAAACACAAAAATGTTTGTCTTTAAATAACACTCTTGCCATTTATTAAGAACATCACTGATTAACTAAGTGTGATAGTATTTACAACGGTTTTGATACGTCTTGCTTTTGGTGTTAAGCGATGTATATCAAAACTGGCGCCTTGTCATGAATAAAACTACCTATTTTTTCAGTGATTCGAACCGATGAGAGAATTGAATTTAAGCTTTTTAAAGGCAACAAAGAAACATGGCGGCTTGATTTCGATTAGTTAATTATCAATTGTGTTCATATTACAGCCAAGAATAATTGAAGATTTCAGTACTTGTATCTGATTAAAGGTATTCTTAGTAATTTATAATATTATTATTTATATAAGTATTGATATTAGTAATAATATTTTTTACTTTTATTAGATTTATTATTATAATTATAATAGTAATTATAATAATAATTATTATTATTTTTGTTGTAGTAGTGGTATTCGTATTAGTATTAAGGAAAGACATTTTATTAACTGATAGATTATGCTGCTGAGGTATTTAGAAATCAAACTGATTCCAGGTTAAAGTAATATTTCAAATTTTCTATTTTAAAACTATACGTGATTTTTATATCAATTTTATTAGACTGTCCAGATTTTACAGCAGAGGACAGAGCTGAACTGAGACGCTGTCAACATCAAATTCAGTTACAACTAATGCATCTAATGGAGCCGAAATCAGAATGGTTTCGAAGTACAAATTATCAAATAGAAACTGCGATGCACGAGAAAGATAAATACGATTGGAGTGGCGATCCTCACGGTATGTTAGCCAAAAAACACTGAGCAGACAAAAGTCATGTGAACAAATTGTGCAAATAATTGAAGAAAACCATAAATATCCCAATTTTTGCACTGATCAAACGTCTTTACCACAGATACACACGACAGTTTATAATCCATCATGCAATATAAGCCAACCGAATAAAATTGATGTCTTCTACATTGCATTCTTATTTTCATCCTCAACATAGTCGACCATCTCTTTCGCCTACCACAACTCATCATTGGCCTAGTTCTGCGAAATTCAGTGTGACAGTTTGACACCATAATGGTGTAGCAATTCATTCTAAAGATAATCTTGCAATAATGCACACGCAAACCTTAGACTTTTACATACGAAATACATTCTTACAAAATTAAAGCAAATATATTTCGAGATTATAAAGAACTCCATCTAGTTTGACAAGCTTTGACTGTGTGGGTGGTCATAACAATTCTTTAAATCAAGCTTGCGAGCCTAATATATACACCAATCTCATTATATCTAACCAGTCGCACAGCAATGAATACGTAAATGAATGCAGATTAATAATTCCATCTGTAACGAACTTGGTTAGGTCCTATCTTGACACGTTCCTCTTTTCGAAATAATTTATTAATGCTCATTTAACAACCAAATATATTGGGATAATGAACGGTTAGTTTAACAAAAAAATTTTTTTATACATCAAATGTGTATTTAGGATTTGCATAGAACTATTACAACTAATGCAGTTGATTTTGACAGATGTGAAAGAATAAATGTATACGTGGTGATAGACAGAAAACAATGTTTTGAACTCTGTCTACATCTATACACGAGAAAGAAAGAATAATGCAGTTCGGTAAATTTTATCAACGCTATCTGTCTGGCATGAGGCATTCGTTTTATATGTTTTCGCCAGAGAGCAGCTTTTTGTCACGTAAACAAAGGATAAATTACATATTATATTTGAAATTTAATGCACTTGCCAGGAGTATTGAAAGGTATTAATACTTGCTGCTTTTTGCAGTGTTGTAGATTATTAATAGTAATCAAAAAATGCTTAAATATTTTAATTGTTATATTTTTCGCAAGCTAAAAGATTTTGATGATTTTATGACTTTTGCATTGATTTTAACTAATTGAAGGACGATTAACGTGAATTCCGCAGTAAGGTTACCATATTTCATTAATTCCAACAAGTTTTGCTGATCGAAATTGAAATCTTATTAGCCGGCAGCTTTATCACTCTTTTATAAAAGATTTAACTAATCACCAATTACCATGTAATCTTATAAACCTATTTTATCTTTCTTTAAACTATCTTGCCTGGAAAATTCTCTATACAATTTAGGTTGAGCGTTATTTCCTGAACGATTCAAATTCATTTCGACTTATCACTAGACTTATACAGTTAAAAATTTTATTCCATAAACCAATATTCCAGCATGTCCTTCGCTACAATACGAACACCAATGTTGACTCTAGTTTTGTATGTTTAATTTCTCAGGAACTGTATATATTTCTATCCAAATTGGATATTATATAATATTTGAAGCAGAACTCGGTTTATGCATAAATTGATTAGCCTTACAAGATGTATTTTTGTGCAAAACCTTTCCGTTGGCTCCATAGACCACAAATCTGTTAAAAGTTGGAATAATTGTAGATGTCTTTCTGTTACTATTTTTGTAAAATTAAAACCTTCATCGCACTAGCTTAAACAATTTAATTCAGGATTTGCAGCTCTATCGATTGTATTTCTTGAAGAGATATTGTCAGAACTAAGTTTTTATTTTTGATTCGTTCTTACCTCTGTGGTCTCTAGCTAATGCATAAAGAACTTCTCCAATATTTCAATAGAAACACCAGACAAGCCTCTACTGTCAATGTGCTTAAGGACGCCCAATTAAATACTCGTTTTTCGTAAATGACAATTTGATTCTTTGTTAGCATGGGTAAAAAATTTTCATGCAAAAAATATACGTCTTGAAGAAACATGAGTGGGTTATATGATGAACATATAAGATCGATACACGTCAGTTTGTGCAATTGACGTTAGTGTAGCGTCTTTCAGTGACTTATTATATAAAATAAGATTGATGTTTATCTCCTCACCGCAAACTTGATCTAAAGAATATATTCAGTTTAAAAATATTTTAATCAAAAAGGGAACGCGTTTTATTAAAAATTTGTATTTTGAATCCTTTAAATTATGTATATGTTAGTTTATGGATTATAATATTGAGTTTTAAAAAAAAATATAAGATTATAGTATATGCGTTCCCCACGTAAATGTTCAAATCTAGGCCACTTTGTAGTCATAATCCTAATGAAATTATAACTGTCACACACATGGTTTTTGGAGAATGAAGTATATGTAGACTCAGACAATAAATGCAAGACGTAAATAATGTAAATTTAAACAAGTTTATATACTGTATTGCGGTATCATTAACTTTCACAGTTGACGTTAACATCGTAAACAAGACAAATGCATCTAAAAAGTAGATGTAAGAACAAAGATCGGTCGGTCGGAGATGTAATAGGAACTATAACCTTAATGTTTTTGTAAGAGAATGACATTCTTTGCATTTATATGTTCTAGAATACATTTCTATACAAAAAATTACGATGCTTTTCTTTCTTGACAGATAAATTTGCAAGATATTTAACACAAATATTCGCGTGCTCCCCACAAGCAGTTATGTCATTTCAAATTCGGTCTAAAATAAGCAAATCCTCTATTTCTTGATGTATGCGCATGATTTTATAAAAATAAATCGTCATTGTGAAATTCTATTGTAAAAATGCCGTAAACTGCATCTAGAGCATTTTTTGGTCTTTCTTTATAAATTAAAAAATTTGACGCTGAATTGGAATAGGTGAAGAGTGTTTTATAGTCTGAAATCTCATTTCAGTTCGGGTCAACAAGTGATCAAACAAATTTGTTCCTGTAGTGAAAACCTACATTTCAAATATCACAATTGAAATAAATAATAAAAAATTTAGATATCAACACAAGTCATGCTTCCATGACGTAACTGACTTCAATGTTAAGCACTCTACGATATGAAGCAACGAGAATAAAGGGCGAAATTAAACGTTAGATTATAAATACAATTTTTATTTACTTAGTCATATATGATCCTCAGTTTTCTGACTAAATATTATCCATGCTTCATGCCAATGGCACATGAATCGTCGTTTGAAATAAGGATTGCGTTATAAGACAATCATTTTCAAGCGGAAACAGCTTTAAGAAATTCTTTAATAGCGTTGCGACACAGAAATAAAAATAAAATCATCAGAAATCCGTTTGAAGCAATAAAGATAACGCCGACAGCATGTTAATAAGATAAGCAGATTTCGGGCTTGTATAAATAAACGAATACAAATTATATGATCAAATATACACGAGATTTATTTACTTAAGTATTTCATGCTTGATATTTGTATCCAACATGCATAGTGAGAGTGGAACATTTATTTTAATTAGTTTAGCGTATGCGGCAACTTAAAGAACAGTACAATTTTTTCATGTTAAGATTAGAATACATTAAAATGGAAAATAATCACCAACCTCCATATTGGAAATTATCTTTCGCGCAATTTTTTGAAATAAAAGATTACAAGTTTTTGTTTGTGTGTGAGTGAGAAAGAAAACAAGACTCATGCCAAAAACAAATTTTCATTTAGATTTTTAAAATCGGGCATAAGTAAATCAAACAGAATTTATTAACTAAATTTGCTATATGGTAATCACTTTTTTATAATAGACAATAAATGAACAGGTAAAATGGAAGAAGAAAAAATACAGGTTCTGAGACGGCAAAAAGCTGCATCCTGATAAAAGTCAGAATTATCCGATCTTATTCTCTTTGAAGGGCATATAAAAGTATTATAATGAATTATTATGTAAAATGAATTTAGGGTAAGACATTAAAGGTTTTCAGAGCTGATGCGATCTAAAATTGCAAGTATTACATTAATGTTTAGAAGGTGAAAGTAAAATATATGGATTCACATGAATATGAAGTAAAAGAATTACTAGGCGACGTGCGAAATATTATCAATCAGACTAAGAGCCAACCTTGATATTTAAACTCGTCAAAGTAGGGAATTGAGTTAATTTTCAATGGTTCGTTTTTTTGTCCCTATGAAGTTGATAAAATTCTCGAGATTTTCTTTATAAAAGAAAGTCAAATTAAAACTAAATGTATTGTTCATGCTTACAGAGTTTAGATAAGCAGCATTATCAGTTATAGTCAGGTTAAAATATATGGAAAAGCTATCTCTGTTCGCATGCACTGACGCGTTAGATCTTATTTGGTCATTGAGAATTGATTACAGAAAACGGACGGACCTGGAGAAATTTGCCTTGGAAATTTAAAAAAAAGTTTTAATGTGGCTGATAGTGAAATATATCTTGGAATTTATCGCATTTGTACTAAATGTCGACAAACAAATTTCTATGCTATTACGATCATAAAATAGTCCGCATCTTGTACTATATTCACTTAAAAATGACCGGCCAAATTAAACTTAGAAATAATGTCTATAGGTGTATACCGTAGTTAAACATATAAAAATGAAATAATTGCGATTTGTTCCCTTTTAGTTAATTTTTATCTTATGATGAATAAGAAAGTTCGAAACGCGTCAATACGTAGGACTAAGAGAATTTTTAATTTTTTTCGATTGGTAAAAAAATGATATAAATGTCCATCGCAAGTCTGAAAATCAGATTCATCGTAATTTTATCAGCACCCACGCAATCAAATTTCCTTTAATTTGATGACGAATGTGAATGTGGTGGAATTTTTAAACAAAATAATTAATTCAAATGCAACGTATAGTAGCGGGGATGGGATGCCGCTATTCAATCTTAAAAGCTTTTTACTGACTACAGCTGGAATCGCGTTGTCCAATTTTCTGTCGTGTTCTGCACCTGATAAAATGAGCCAAATGCGTCATAAGCTGTGGAAAATTATAGTCATGATATGCCTTAGAACATTTTTTAAGTAGGAAAGGTGTCTATCGCAAGTCCGCAAATTTTATTTAAATTATACTTATATTCAAATTAATTAACACAAGAAATGAAATTAAATTTTGAGATCCACTAGGCCCCTAAACCTTGCCAGAATGAAATTTTAGTTTTGCCTACCGAAAAATCAATTTGCTATGCATATTTAAGCCGATAGTATTTTGCAATAAGGCTGCCTTGTTTTTATTTTCAACTTGCAAAATAAAAGAAATTTCATTCTGATCACACTATAGTTCATTAAATAAATATTTGCACATAAAAAAGGTATTTATTTGATTGTTAGATAATCTTCTTTGCGGAAAACTAATATGTGCAATAGCTATAATCTAATGTACACATTCGTTTCGTGCTTAGAGTCGGCTCAACCATAATTGCATTGTCGAAGACCCAATTTGAATATGACACATTTACTACTTGAATACGTATACGTATAACAGTTTGTACAGTAAAATTATTTCACATTTCATAAACGCTAATATAGTGGATTAAAGGCGTAGTACCAGTCCGCTCAGATGAGTCGCCAGTAAGCACAAAACGCATGTGTTCCTGAGACTATGATTTGAAGGGTTTTTGCGCAGTGCGAGCACAATATGATAGTCTTCCACGAGTTGCGTTCACGAGTTGTTGCTTTGCACTATCAGTTACACAAAGATCCGATTGATCACCATTTTCACGTTGGCATCTGTTTTGTCCTGGATCCGGTTGGGTGCGTATTCGACCCTTTTTTCCGAAGGCTTCAACATCGTTCATACTAACCTTTTGAAATAAGGTGTTAACCAAAGATTGTTTAACGACGCATTTCCAATTGTTAGTCTGAACGATGTTGAATCCTTCGGCAGAAAGGGACGAATAGACACCCAACCTGATCGAAGACAAAACAAATGCGAACGTGGAAATGGTGATCAATCCGATCTTTGTGAAACTGATAGTGCATGAGACTATACATTTTGTTCATGCTGACTTTGACACATCCTTCTCGTCTTGTTTGAACTAATTTTATTTCAATTCATGCAACGTCTAATGCGTAATGGAGTTTTACTCAAGTTTGAAATATTTCTACAATTGGTTTTTGTGCTAAAAGGGCAAGGCGACTCTACGGGGCTTAACAGTAAACGATTGCCGCGTGAAGGCAGATTCGGTGACCTTCTACTGCTGCTACCTGAATTGAGGTCTGTTACCGAAATGATGGTGAGAATGCTGCAGCAAGCTAAAGACTATGGAGTGACAGAGTTTGACAATCTAATTACAGAAACTTTACTTCATGGTAAGAACGAACTATTTTATGCCTTTTGACAAGTTAAACTGTACTTTCGAATAATTTTGGTGCAGTTTTCTACTTTTTCTCACAAAATGTAAACGAAAAGCAGATGACTTATCTTATAGAACTACTGTGTACGCAATTCTGCATGATAGATTGCGTACCTAATAACAAGGATGTACAAAAAGAATTTAAAGGATATGCCAAAGTTAGCGTGAATATAGTGGATTTGGAACATAGTGCCGGCACCTGCTAATAAGTCGCCAGAAAACATAAAACGCATGTACGCTTGCAATTTCACCTTTATGTCATGCCAAATTTAGTTCATAAATTTATGCTAAAGTTCACCCATCCATCAGGTTGGTATCATGTACCGACTCGGAAACCATAGTGTTAGTATCCGGTACTCATTGATTTCAAAAAGGTATCAGTTACTAACACAATAGCCATAGTGTTAGTATCCTTTACAGACTCGGTATATATATTATATAGTGTGAGTTAGCATTGAAGTCGCATTGTCGTTGACTTTAGATTATGTTAGCTTCACTATTACAGGTTTACACATTCGTCTAGGAGATTGTACCGTCCTATTATTCCACATTCTTCTACCAAATATATAGTGGTTAAAGGGCGTAATACCGGCTCCTACTGATGAGTCGCCACTAAGCACGAAACGAATGTGCATGAGATTATACTTTCCGTTCATGCTGCCTTTGGTTTATCCTTCTGGTCACAACTGAAATAATTTGTTACAAGATTCGCAAAACCTAATACATACTTGCATATATATTAGTTCTTCGCAACAAACAGTATTTAATTCAAATTAAATTTGTTTGAAAAGATTGCAAAGCCAATCTAATAAAAATTTTAATTGCGAATTTTTTTCTTTTCTTTTAATTTTTTTCAATTAGCAATAATGAAGGGAAAACTTATTATTTATGTGAACATTGGTTTATACTGACAAATGTATGTATATAATGAATCAGGTGTTTATATCAAGATCACAACCTTAATTAAAAGTAAATTTATCATTGTTCGTTATATGGTGGGCTATTGCTCATCATATCAGATGTGTATATGAGATTAAAATTTTTGTTAATACAGGCTTTCATATATTGTTTTGGTCCTATTTGAAATAATTCAGTACTAGATAAGCCATATAGAATTCACACTATCATGATAAGCACTCGGATTCATATTTATTTTTACTTCTCTACATTGCAGTTTCTTTTATTGTTCCAATAATTACTGCGTTTACTCACTTTCAATCTACTATGTTTAATTTATTTTATGGCACGCTGAAATTGCTATGCAGATATCTTATCTAACAAAACCTAATATATCATTTATAGTTAATTTTTATTTGTTCATAAAGGTTTTCAATTTTATCAAATTTTAATCTTATAGTCTTGTTAACAAACATGATAACGTTCCAAGAAGACATCACGTGTCTTTAAATATAGCTTTTGTGTTTTATTCTCTTTATGCAAGATCAATTTTTATTTCAAATAAAGTTTGTGAAATTAAGATAAGCACCAATTACATTTAATTCACTTTTTTACGAAAGAAGTACATACAGTCGCGCACACGTGCGAATTTTTAGACTAAATGGAACTGGCGCTTATCCAAATTTAACGAACTTGATTTACATAATTTTTCTCACCAACCACGCAATCAATACTTTTCTAAAATTAAATTTTTTGTTTTTAATTATTATACAAATGAAAATACCTCGTTATTTTTCCTACATTTTTCATTTAAAAAAAGTACTCCATGCAATTTTGTATTATATGTTGCACACCTTGTAACAAATTAGTTAAATTATGACCAGAAGTATAAACCAAAGACAACATGAACGAAAAGTATAATCACGTACACATTCGTTTCGTGCTTACTGGCGACTCATCAGTTGGAGCCGGTATTACGCCCTTTATCCACTATAACTTTGGCTCAGGAATGTTGGAAAATAGGATGGATTTTATAACTGATATCGATCAAGGCCAGGGTGTATGGATTTACTAGAATAACAGGTGTACAGAAATAGTTGGAATTCTCAATTTTGGTGAACTACAGCATACATAGAAATCCATCGTGTTAGTATCTCGTACCGAGTCGGCAACCACATCATTAGTACCATGCACCTTTTCGGTACTTTAATGCTAGTGTTGGCTCCTGACACAATAGCCATAGTGATGGTATCCTTTACAGAATCGGTATATTTATATACAGTGAGATAGCGTCGAAGTCGCATTGTCGAGACTTTATATGATGTTTACTTTCACTACTACAGTTTCACACATTAGCCAAGGAGATTATACCTTCCTATTATTCCACATTTCTCGCCCTAATTTATAGTGGGTAAAGGGTGTAATACGGCTCCTACTGATCAGTCGCCAGTAAGCACGAAACGAATGTGCACGAGATTATAAATTTTGTTCATGCTGTCTTTGGTTTATCCTTCTGGTCAAAATTTAACTAATTTGATACTAGTTGTGCAACACCTAATACATAATTGCATGTATATTAGGTCTCCGTAACAAACAGTATCTAAATGTAATCCATGCTCAGACTTAAATGTGCCCTCTCACATTCGATACTAATGAGCACTTTGTTAAAATATAAATAATGATAAAAAATAAGTCCGATTCCATAATCATGTCTATGAACACTAACAATTCTATTTCCAAATTATTATGTCCCTCGTTTTTAACATCGTTTCTTCTGTACAATTTTCACGTTTAATATATTATCGATGACACTTAGATTATAGTTGTACTACAGCGTCACTTCGAACGAATAATTCTTTTTGCCTGTGGGGCTGAAGATGGACGAATTCTGGACGAGGAACATGTCTCGGCTAATAGGCCGATATATTACTGAAATGAATTAAATGTGTGAAGTCTCGAATTCTATGTTATGTATGGCCTTCAACTTCAGAATTCAGATACTTGGGTCCAAAATCATTTTCAAATCCGGTAGACTTAATGATCTTCCGATTTGGCAGGTCAACAAGATTCCGTTATTTTAAATTAATCATGACATTAAGTGTTGCGTTTTATCTTGTTGATGATGTAATTGAGAAAAAATTCAAGCTGGAAACCTATAATAAAAGAACGATGTAAACAACAGTAGGCGGGAATGTACTCATCCTTGACTGCTGAATGAAATATTCACAAAGACATCTCGGATTCGCAGTCACCATTGGAAACTAAAACTGCTGTATCTATATTTACGATATAGTCCTCTCCGGTTTTGGAATCCAGAACGTGCAAAAATTCATTTGGTTTTTTAGCCAGATCATATATGCAGATAGGTTGGCCATTCAGCATGACTTTATCGACTAAACTGTTTTCGAGGTTCATCATACTTGAAAAAAGAAATCTACATGAACAAAGGAATGTGCATTATTTTGTGTGAAGAAAATGCGCAGGTCGTTCTGCAGTAGTTTTTAGTAAGACATGGCAGGTAACTGGCACTTTTTTAGCAAAATATTTGAACACTGCATGCAATTACGTGATACGGAAGGCGACAGCGTCTGCAAGTATTGTGCAAGCCAGAGTTCATTGCATGAGAAACACATTTTGGTTATATATTTGCAGGTCGTACATGATTGGTTAATGGTCTGGTCAATTTGCGTGCTGCCTCATTTGTCAAGTTTCGGCCAATTAATTTACGTATATATTTAAAATAATTTACAAAATGTCGGAGATATAATTTGACCTATGACAATAGAATCGTGGATTTGTGCAATGTCAGCTAACGAGTATTATAAACTCCATTAATTTTGTAAACGCATATATATGTATATATATATATATATATATATATATATATATATATATATTTATATATATGTATATATACTTTTACTTTACTGTGGCTGACTCCTTTTGGAGGATAAGCCGGCTCCATTTTCATGGAATTTCTTGGGAATTTGGTACAAGTGTATATATAGTTAAAACTAATTAATGTAACGTTGCACACATGCTCTCATTCGGACATATTTGAGACGCTGTTAAACTGAAATAAATTAAAGTGTAAATTTTAACAGAGATAAAAATTAAGTGCATTAGAAACTTTCATATTGGCTGTTGTAGCATAATTCACTCTTATATTTATCTGTACGCTTTCTATTAAATTTTTGAACCTTTTTAGCAGAGATGGATATGAATTAAACTAATTTATAATAAACAGGCGAAAATTGTACGCCCTTGTTTATTATAATGAAGTTTGCTTAATAAAAATTTGATTTTTGGACTTCAGTACTCGAGTACAAATTTGCAAATTATATTGGCGCCTCACTATCAATTTACGATAATATAACTATTCTTAATGTTAGTGAGCATCTTTCGCAGGGTTGTGGTTGATTACATTTTTCCTTGACATTGATTTTTCCAACTGCGTCTAATGAGCTCGATTATACGTCGTGCGTAATAATATTGAATAATCATACGAATAATTGTGGGAATAATTTCCACTTTTTAGCATACAATGTTTAATAGCAGATATTCTTCTTATGTAAAAGAAATCGTTTTTAACTCAAGTATATACATAGATAATCCATATGTTAAACTTCAAATTTATATTGTGGGTCCAATCAGCCAACTGCAATTGAGAAACGTGGTATCCCGTCATCTAAAAAGGTTTCCATTATGCTAAGAATCTCTGCCATTTTAGGCAGTCATGCTTTCTAAATAGTGTCGAAATTAAAAATATTAACACATAACATAAAAGAATTAAACATGGTGCCTTCTACTAAATCAATTTCATAAAAATCTCACAAATTTTGGAGCTTTTTTAATAACTATGACTTATTTTTAAAATCTATTTAGCTTACATAAGTGGCATAATTTTTTACACTATTAGTTAAATCAGATATGTTTTTGAACAAAACTTGACTTATTGACTGTTGCTTTGCTCTCTAGTGACGATTCGTAAGCAACTAACATAATATTCGCAAATGAAGTAATATTTAATTTTATTCGAGATATTTTTTTTCTACTGAAGTTAAATCAATTTTAAATTCTGTGTAGATATTCGTTTCACAAGGCTATCAATGTGTATATATCTAATATTATGTTAGACGTTATTTATGATCAAGTGAATATCGCTAACGTAATATGTAACATAATGTTTTGTCAGATTATACATGCTTTTTCATTTTCTGCATTTACTCATGATTGATTAAAGCACTCAAATTAAGTGTGCATAGGTAAAATTGCATTTAACCATAACGATATCATCAAGGAGAATATACGGCACCAAATTTTCGCAACCAGTAATCAACCATAGTTTTTGCGGATGATGATACAAATTTTTCAAAACAAGTTTTTGATCTTGAAAAAACCATCAATTCTAGATGAAGTCATATAGCAACTAAACTACCATCATCTCACGTACCGATTTTTCAAGCTTAACAATACTGATCAAAAATATTATCGAATATTAATAGCTTTTACTAATTCCAAGAAATTTAATATCTTAAACGATTCGAAAATGTGTTTAGTTTTCCGCGATATGTTCAAGATTTCCGAAAAAAGCTCTATCGCTTTTTGATAAATATTTTGTCTGTAGCATTAAACATCTCATCGTAATTCATAATGACATTTGATACTAAGTTATACTATCAAATAGCGACTTTTTAATATGTCATTGGACCCTCAAAAATATCATATAAAAGGGCTGTTTTGAAATAAAAATCTAAATTAACTGGAAAATTATTTCTCAAATATTTAAATGTAGAATCAATATCATATGGAAATATTTAGAACATGCTATATTAACTTATGTTTGAAGTCCTTTTCCTTCGAAGTTAATATTATTATATAAACATATCTGTCTAATTCTAAATTTTATCCAGTCAGTGCAAACGAAGTGCACAAATAATTGAGAACATTGCGCTTCTAGCTATTAAATTATCAATTTATGTATATTATTTGCGCTTGATATTTGATACAGTATATATTTGTATATTTGTTTTAATATTAACAAAAGAACATCATTGTGTGCTTATGTATATTTATGGTTATATCATTACTAATTATTCCTGTCATAATGCGATTTTTATATTTATCTTTCGTTAAACTTTATACGGTTCTTTTTAGTGCCACTTTTATTCCTGCATGTACACAACCATATTTTAAGTTTGTTTGTCAAGTTTATTGGTGTTTATAATGTGAAACTAAGAAGAGTTTTCATTTTCTTCAATTATGTCATATTTCTAGTAGTCTTTTTCGTCACTTTATAATTTTAGCTTGTTAACTAACTGAGGACAGGTGATATAAAATCAATTTAAAAAAAATTCTTTGTCTCAGTCGCAATTAAAACTTGGTGATAATATCTAAATATATAATTTACCTTGAAATTGATTAATCTTTTTATTGGTGCCCCACCGAAATTTGGTGGTCCACAAAAATGATGCCCCATGCCAAGAATTATATTAAAACATTAAAGTTTTAATTTCTGTTAATGGACAAATAATTTTTGTGGCTTTTTAACAGTAAATTATAAAACAAACAGACGTTAATAACAAATTAATTCGAATTTTTATTCGAATTTGTCAATAATTTAATAGTTTTAATCTTTGTTTTAAATTTAGCGGTAAGTTTTTTTTATTTAGTAAATCTCAAGCTAAGATATTTAATTAAGTAATTATGACGCAGAAATTAAGAATTTCCAGAGTTAGGTGACGAATTTTATGTCTAACTTCAGATAAATTATTCGTAACCATAATATGAAGGGTTCAGTCATGTCATCGCATCGCCCGCACTGTCCACATCAGTCAACACAATGACCGACCGGTTCTTTGTCATTATCAAACCGTGCGCAGCGTTCGGGTCTTTCATCACAGTGTACGCAACATAATGTCTACAGATCAGCCTATAGAAAACAAGCCAATCACCTAGGGTCCGATAGATATCCCCTGCGGTCAGTTCTAATAAATGGTGTATAAATCATTGTATTTGAGGACACAGAAACTGAAATGGCGTTAAAAAGAGTCAAGATGGTACTGTATGTAAATTTTACAATGCCCAAAGTCAGTTTACCCGAAACCAAAGTTCAGACACATAGATCGAAGCGTACAGAAAAGCTATAGCTGGCACATATTACTACTGTCGCTCAACGATCCATTCTCGAGGGTCGCAACTTTGGTTGATTCAGGAGCTGCAAAAGCGTTAGTAACAACAAATTTACCAGTAACATTTAGCGCAAATACTCAATTAAAGGCCGCGAGCGGTCAGCCAATCAAAACACATGGCTTGGCG
This sequence comes from Eudiplozoon nipponicum, assembly GCA_029291075.1. Lineage (NCBI taxonomy): Eukaryota > Metazoa > Platyhelminthes > Monogenea > Mazocraeidea > Diplozoidae > Eudiplozoon > Eudiplozoon nipponicum. The sequence goes on from JAQBSW010009447.1 coordinate 22,473, forward strand.
AATCACCGAGTATCACTCAGTCTACTTCTTTTATTCCCGTAAACGTTTTTAGTCGCGGAAGCGTCATACTGCATAAGAGGCCTAGATGTTTTGGCGAAGTATGGTCTGATAATTGATATAGCATAAGGCATATTGTTAGAACCTGTTGCGAATTTAAGAGTTCTAAATGAAAATCATCTGGTTTTTTCTATCAAGATCAATGACTCGTTCGATTCCGCTCATCTATGTGTACGTGAGATCGTCAATTGTTTTCCAAATTTATTAATATTAAAGCATCAGATTCTATCAGTACAGCTAGATTGATTATATAGCAACACCCAGCAAATAAATATCGCGAGTCTTCGCCAAAGCCAGGCCCTTAGACCAGAAACTCTTACAGGCTGCGAAGACCATTTTTGATGGAATGCTGGAGGACGGTTTTATTCCACCTAGTTTCAGTCCATCAGCATCGCCGATTCATATGTAAGCCAAGCAACATGTTGGTGTTTGTAGACTACACGGCGATTGTCTAGTCATCAACAGTGCTACAATTCCGGATCGAGATTCAATAAACAATGGTAAAGATAATATCGATGAAATTGCTCAAAGTTAATGGTTTACAGAGTTTGACCTTAAATCAGCATCAAATCAAATACCACTCGACGAGGTGAGCATAGCGACTCCAGCCGTCGTTGTCTATTTTGGCCTATTTGAATGTACGCGTATGCCCTTTGGTCGGTGAAAAGTATCACAGACATTTCAGAGATTTTTAACGAGGTTCTACGGAAATGTCAACGTACCCATTCTTACGTCGATGATGTGATCATAGCATATGATAATTGTAAACAGCATTTAAAAGATGTCAAGGGTAATCGCTCACATATTGATCAGTTTTCGTCTCGTGTTAAATGTACAATTGTACACATGGGCAAGGTAATTAGTGAAATTCCTACGGTACTCGATCAGAAGCGGCATTATGAATATTCTTGAAGACAATGTCGACATGGCAAGTGTAATTAGTACAGTTCCTTTAATCCTTTGTTGACGCAAACACAGGCATGGCTGGCGACACATCTACAAGAGCTGAAGTCGCTTAAGTCCAACTCACGTCTGTGCTGGGATGCAATCGAACAGCTAATGTTTGAACGAAAAAAAGGCCCGCTTGAGCCAAATACTACATTACATGTTGTTCAACGAAATTTACTGTTCAAACTGTCGACCAACGAATCAGATGTAGCCCTGGGCACCACACTAGAACAAGAAGTCCAGGGTGAATTTTTTGCTCATGTTATTTAATTCCAAAATGTTAAAGGCCGCAGAAAAGTTATATATGTCAAGGGGAAGTGAACTTTTAGCTCTGCACGACTTCTGCGTCTACTTTAAATGGTATAGTCCCTGTCCTCCCTACGAAATAATGATCGACAGTGCGTCGCTGGTGCAAGCTTTCCAGAAAGGTTCACAAACTTATCCGCAAGGAGGTGACTGATTTTATATTTCAAATTAAAATAAATTCAATAGTCCGTCAGAATGCCAAATTTTTGCTGTGACACGCAATTAAGATGAAGCAACAAACAGACAAAGATTGCATTTTGAGCTTGGCGAGGCGGAGATCATCGCATATAATAATCAAGAAATGTTGGCAAATAAAAATTGGCTTCCACCAGAGAGACGTCGCTCGATGTTTGATAAGCACCACCATCTGATTGATCCAAGTGTGGATGGTAAAATAATTCTTGTCTCTACAGATTTCTTTTGGACATCCATTTGACGGGATATTACCAATTTTTTTAAAGCATGCCGGCCATGTCCACTTTTAAAAGTATTTCACCACACACGTTCAGAATTTGTCCTTTTCGAGCTGCCAAACCCTCGTTCAAAATTTATCCACGTTAACATTATTGCTCTTCCTGAATCACAGGCCTCCGTTATTGCATAACCATGCTTGATTAGCATAGAAGATGGTTTAAAGTAATACCACAAACTGGCCGAGATGTGAAGAAAATTACCTATGAATTTGTGCTACACTGAGAAGTAAGATTTTCGGTACCAGATATAGAAGTAATTGAGTAAGGTGCCAATTTTATGACCCTTATTTTCCAAGATAATCTGCAGTTCCTTGGATTTTACGTGCGAAGAACAACCGCGTTTAATGTTAAGTACAACTGTCTAGTGGAATGCTTACTTTGTATGTTAAAGGCGGGGCTATGTGCATCTCGCAAAAATTCTGACTTACTTACCACACTTCCATTAGTACTACTTGGTACGCGAAAAGTGTATCGCGTTAATATAAATGCATCAATTTCACAGATAAAATTTAGTGGCAGTTCGCAAGTCCCAGCAGATTTAATGAGCGGTTTTGAAGCTAGAGAGGAGCCACAAGCGGTGGAAGTTACTAAGCAACTACATCGCGTTCTAAGTTGTCAGATTAGAAAACCTAACATAGAACGCCATTCGCTGGTTTATGTTCTGAAAGCTTTAGAAATATATCAATAAGCTCATGTACAAATAGACGCATATTCAGTCTACGTTGGATCCAAACTGTACTGGACCCCATTCGACAATTAAGTGCATTCTTAATTTCTTTGTGATTGATATTAAAGAAATTCATAAAGCAGTGTGCATTAATCGATAAATGCCTCCATTCAGTCCCGGATTTGACACCAATTATAGCAGAATTGTGATAATGATCAAGAATAAGGGCTATCATCAAATCAAGAGGCAACAAATACATCAGAGCATTTTCAAGAAACGAGAACAAAACTCGGTCTACCAGTTAGATTTAAACTGGACTTAAATGACGCTTATTTTGGTGGCTGGTGATGTAGCAATGCCATCTAGTTGTTACATTAAATAAAGGTGTTTTATGGAACTATTTTAATCCTACATATACACAACCATATTTTCCGTGTGACAGTCAAGTCTGTCGGTGTTTAGAATGCTATGTTAAGATCAGTTTTCATTTTTATTAACTATGCCATTTTTCTAGAATGGTATTTTTGTTTGTTAAAATTCACCAACTTTTACCAATAAAATGTTTAAAAAATGTGGCTAAAAATGTGTGACATAAACTTCCATTTGTTGGAATTATTGGTTTCATCTCTAATGAAATTTTATTGATAACGTCTGATTGAATATTTTATGTTGAAAATGATTTTTTTTATATATTGTGCCTCAGCCAGAACATTACCACAGCTTCATACACCTCTCTATCTTACACAATACATATCAACAATATGTATATATATATATATATATATATATAGCATATATATATATGATACATATACATATATATTATATATATACATATGCTATATATATATGAAGTTTTATCGCAAGATTTTGATTACATGTTTATTGTCAGTGTAAATTCAATCTTGCATCCAGTTTCGACCTCAGTGAGATCTTTCCATGTACTACGAGTAATAGGCGCGGATAGGACTTCAACAGTAGCATCTTTGCTTAAGAGTCTTGCACCGTATATACTGCACTCCCTGTGTAGCATACTATACGCAATTTCAAGTCGTTTATTTTATTTTGATTTTTTTGTTTAGCTTTTACTTCAGGGTGTATCTATTTGGAATAGCATAATACATGAAGTTACAAATAGTCACCACGTAATTTTCATTATACAACAGACAGTATGTCACTTCAAGAAGTTATATTGATTCGAAGTCTTATGGTAGGATTTTTATCATATATATTTTATCAGCATAAATTTGAACACTGCACCAGTTTGCAAAGACAATTTATTTTGTAGACAGGACTCGTCTTTATTGGAAACACTTTAAGTAGTATGTAGAATTTGTAGCAGTCGGTAAATTGAGATTCTATAAAATGTTCAGTTGCGAAGTCTCCCTATTTTACGAGTTTCCTTTGTACTCATTTTTCTACTTTAATTTATTGTCAAATTTCATTAGTGTGGTGATTTTATTGCGTATTTGTTATAACGATTGTATTATAGAGCTCACGTTCTTTAAATGCCAAAACAATTTTATGGTTATCTAGGCATACCACAACTGCGAATTCTCAACCGAAGCACGGTTGATGATCGTGAACAGATTTCTTTGACCAGCAAGCCAAAAGACGAAGTGGATCCATTTAAGCCATGCAGTCATTCAGGCGAGGAACCTACTCGAATTCAATCCCACACATCTGAACTACCTGACAAACAAATCAATGATGGCCATTGGCATAACTCTCAGATTGTCCAACATAACACGTTCCATAGTCACGTCATGCAAGATGATAAATCAAAAGTCTGTTTCAACGCCGAGTACCAATCTTTAGCGCAATCTAATGACTCAACTTACTATTCCTTTTATGCAAAAAATGATCATTCACCTGAAGCATTTGCAAATCCAGCTCTTTCGAATGATAAATCGTCTAATTCGTTGGGCAATATTTCAAGTACTATCGAAGTATTACCAAATTCTTCACATCATTATGTGCAACAACAAAAACAGCATAATACAAGCAGAATTGTAAATTCTGCAGACACAATTGTGTCAGATTTTCCTTTACCGTGCATATCTAGTTGTCAAACACATTTGGAAAACGCTGGCAAGATTAAGAGTCAAATTATTTTGAACGCTACCTTAAAAGAGATAAGTAAAACTGCACAAAAATGTAAAATGGACGAGATTTATGACAGAAGTTTCGAAAATTCAGCCCAACAAAATCATGCGGAAATTGACAGTACCGTCAACGAAAGTCAGATTAATTGCCAACCCGGTACAGTTGGAGATGACAGTATCGACGGAAGCAGCATCATAAGTAATACTACCAGTGATGTTGGACAAGACAGTAGCAGAAATGGAAATACGCACACTTTTGCAGTGCTCAGTCTGGACAATGAATTCTATGTTAACACGAATTTCGTTAATTGCAATGACAAGGATGACAAAAGTGAGAAGTAGAATGAAGATGAAGACGATATTGACATGGAGGAAATTGATGACGACAAATGTATTGTTGCAGCTGGAAATGATGATAATTGAGGATTTGATAGATCCCATCTACGAACCCTTGCAAGTATTTATCATATCACTAGCTTACCATGATAGGCATTTTATTAGTTTGAAGTTGAATTGCAGAAGATAGTTTAAGACAATAATTCCTCTCTCCGTCGAACTTTTAATCAGCTGCACTCCGTCCTAGCATTCTATTTAGCAATAAAGTTCATTTATCTATAAAGAAAATACGCCGACTAGCATACAAAATAAAGTCATTCATTTGCATTTTGACTCGGGCAGTTAGTCATGGCAAACTACTCTCATTTTGTACGTTTTGTTTAATTAAATTTTAGCAAAATAATATACTTATCCGATAAATTCAAATACACGTATTATTTGCTAATAAATTAATATACAAATGGCAATAATAAAATGTACACGAGGGGCCAAATAAATGTGTAACACGCTTGTTTTTTCAATAAATCTGTAATTCAGGAAGGGTTCCACAACACAGTGGTTAGATTTCTTTTATCGTCAGTTAGTTCAGGTTTCTCGATTATTGAGTACTTTTGCGTGGTTTTTTTTAAAATATGGTAAGAATGGCCGTCCTAGCCTTCTTTTATTGGGTTTTTAATAAGCTGTACTTTTTTAGAAACAATTATACATTAAATATGGGTATATTACGTACCACTTGTAACTTTAAAAAAATCGTCTAAAATGCATTATTTTTAACGAGCTGCCGTAAAACTTAATGCAATGATAGAAATTTAAAGTATTATAAAATTTTAAACATAATTTATTTGATAATTGTATAAAAAATTATGAAATATTCGATTTCGGTACAACGCACTATTCTTTTTTTCTAGTTATTTATTCAGTGTTGCGGAAGATTAATATATTTATAGAGTAAGGTATTATGTATTGCGCACTTATTAGAAAATTAGTTCAAATAGGACCAATGTGAAATGCCCGTTTCATAACCTATTAAAGGCATAATCTCATGTACAGATACGTTTCGCGCTCACCAGTGACTGCTTATTAGGAACTGGCCGTTTGCTCAAAACACAGTATGTTTGGTTAGTATATATGGGACAGTTAGGTGGTGCAATCTCCCATACTTACGTATATTCGAGGAGAAATGGAGTTAAATTCATGCAAAGGCATCGACAATGCGTCAACAAAGACACTTACTACATATAATATTTACCATACATGTAGGGGGTACCAAAACTAAACTTTTCGTGATAGATAAAATATTATCAAAATTCAGAAATAAAACCATTCTGAACGC
>JAQBSW010009448.1:0-28694 GCA_029291075.1 Eudiplozoon nipponicum
ATACACGCAGGAAGATTGGAGATAAGTGGTTATTATGTGAAATCTCCAGGAGCCAACCTAGACCTTATGTACCGCTAGAATTAAGGTATAAGGTAATTCAGCAGCTACATGAATTCAGTCATCCTTCCATTAAGGCAACTATCAGGATGGTCACTGATAGATATGTATGGCCAAAGATGTCGAAAGACATAAGAGCCTGGGTAAGGACATGTGCCCGGTGTCAAACTTGTAAAGTTTGGCGTCATACCAAAACTGAAATTAAAACGATTGGTATACCAGCGGGTCGATTCATGCATGTTCATATTGATATAGTAGAAATGCCTGAGATTTCCGGCCAAAAGTATTTACTCACGATGGTCGATCGGTTCAGTCGTCAGTTTGAGGTAGCAATCCTGAAGGACATGACAGCTCAAGAGGTCTTACTTATGTTCTTGCATAATTGGGTGTCGCGATATGGTGTACCGGTAAGGGTAACTACTGATCGTGGTAGTCAGTTTATGTCTGAACTGTTTATCAGATCATTGAATACAATGGGGATAGAAGTAAGACACACATGTGCTTATAATCCCAGAGCCAATGGGATGGTTGAGAGACTGCACAGGGAGCTGAAGGCTGCATTACGCTGCACCGGTGGATCCAGTTGGATACATGATTTGCCCGTAGTTTTGTTGGCAATGCGAAACAGATACAGAGTTCAGTTAGGAACATCCATAGCAGAACTTGTTTATGGAGAGCCACTGAGGTTACCTGGAGATATTCTAATAGAAACTCCAAGTTGTCTCGATTGGGCCTCTAGTTCAGTAGATTGGTTTGTTGGAGCATTGAGAGATAAAATGAGTCGTTTAGCTCCAACCAAAACTAGAAGTCCAAAGTCTAAATGCTATGTATCTTCAGATTTAAAGCTGGCATCGCATGTATACATAACTAACGAAAACAGACAGAATTGTCTGACTCCATTCTATAAGGGGCCATATAAAGTCAATCATATGACTGAGAAAAATGCATTTATAGAAGTAAATGGCACTGTAGAATGTGTAACACTGGATCGCTGTATTCCACAGTTTATTTGGACGGAGGAGGAGACTGAGGAACAGTATTCACCGAAGTATCCAGAAGTTGAGGCGAGATGTGACTCAGAAATTGGTGAGAAAAATGAAGTGTCGAATAAATATGGTAAAGAAGTAAAGATTAAAACCAAGACAACTGAGAATCAAGAACAATGCAATATGAATATGAAATCTGGTGAAGTACCAGCACTACTTGTTGAAACTCGGTCGGGAAGAGTCATCAAGAAACCGAAGAATGAAGACTACATCATGTATGGTTAATCATCTTAAACATGAGGGAGTATGTAGAGGTTAAATTAATTATCGGACAGAAATTTACCTCTCATATAAAAATAAATCAATTTTTATTTTTGGACATTTGATGTTATCGCTGGTTTCGTAAAACAATATTGTAATTTTTGAAAAATATTGTAAAATTTTTTGAAAGTTCTTTTGTTCATATTGTCGAAGTTTTGGACTTGTCTTGTGAAAAGAAATGAGACAGTTTTGATCTGAGTTTCTGAATTGCATAAGCGGGACACTGCATGGTTCATCTCCGATTACTTTGTGAATAAAATTTGTAAATCTTCTCGTCATTTTGGTGTTTTTAATTATCAGCGAAAAGAACCATAAGTTTGCTTTGGGTAATTTAAGTGAATATTTGTTTCAAGGTCTCAATCATTCCAGTTCAGTAAATTTGTGGACATCAGCGTATCCGGGTAAGCTTACTTAATTAATATAATATATAAATTATAAATAATTTAATAATATCATGTCTGGTTTATTAAATACTGAGGATACAGAGCAGTTGGCTAGCGGACTTAAGGATTGTAGCTTAAGAGATAGTTCAGAGGAACTTAAGTGTTCCAAGATAGATGATCATTCCGCATATATGGATTTTCCGGGCCTGGCATCCAAGAGACCCCCTTATGGTAGTGACCTAAGGGCCTCTACATAATCTCTATTTTTTAAAATACCATACAAGTAACGTTTTAATCAATTTGAACATAATTTCGCATTGCCTGATATAAACAAAATTTATATTTTTAAGAGGAATATTTTTTTCTGTAACTGTTCATACATAAACAATCATGTAGTTTAATCATGCTGTTTTATGCTAATAAGTCCAAGGCTTAAAATTATATTTCATTAAGCATCAGTAACGTGTGTTCTTGTTGTTCTCTCTAAATTGCTGTAATGCTCTGAGTGTGTGAAAGTATTTAAATTGTGCACTAAAATAAATTTGCTAGCTTTGGATCCGAAATTATTATCTGAAATTTATATGCATGTTTATAATTTTCACTAAAAACTATGGTGTTCCTTACTATCATGTTGATAATAAGAAAAATAGTAACACATTCAAAAACAGGGGATGTGTAAATTATGAAAGATTAAATGCTGATTGTATTATATCGATTAGCAAATACACTCTTTAACAAGTTTCCTACTAATTAGTAATAATTATCTGAGTACTGTGACATTTATTTTAGAATGGAATGCTATTTTGGCACGTTTTCCTTTATGTGTATATCCTAACGCATCTTAATCATTATTTTCTACAAACCATTCATATCATATCTTAATAGTTCAGGATTTTAACTAAAACATATCTACGACACTAAGGATTTTATGCTGACACATCAGAGAGGGAAAATGATAGGATTTATCAAGAGGAACTCGGTGAGAATTTTGTATATATCACACAAGGTACATGAAACAACATTTAACTCGTGATGTGTAAGTTGATTGGCCCATTGCATTTAGAGTTGAACAACGCAATATTTTCTAAATCCACGTGATGTGTAAGTTGATTGGCCCATTGCATTTAGAGTTGAACAACGCAGTATTTTCTAAATCCACGCCAAAGTATGATAGGATATCTGGACTATGCGTGACATGAAATTTATGCATTAATTTATCCCGGTTTCATCTGAAATAATAGATCCTACCAACGAAGGAACGGTAAAGTGAGGTTCAAACTTCAAGCATATTGTTTAGTTAGAAAGATCCTTCCTTTTTATCGAAATCTTCACATTGACAGTGATCTAGCCTGCTTAGAAAACAAATTAAATAATGAACTCGCCTTTCTCAATACACTTTTCAATTTTCACACTGCGTCTCTTAACACTTATCAGCGTCTCAAGCGGTTATTTGTCATCATATCATTGTTGAAGCAATTAACGTGTGTGCACCAGCCCAACATCAGCACTTTATGATATAAATTTGCATAAACTATTGATATAATAATAATCAGTTCCTTAACTGGTTTCAGAATCTGGTCTACAGAAGTAATCCAACCTCGCCAGCAAAAATTATTTAATTCTCCTATTTTTGCAGAGATATTGAATGTAACGGTTCAAATTATTTCACCATCTTCTAAATTAATTAAAAATAAAATATGCAAATGTTTGACTGACAATGGACCAATGAGTGCACGCTAGCCATAAAACAATCACGTTTGGCCTGAATTTACTATATAAGCGCAATTTACTTCCTACACTACACACTCTAACCTAGTTCCTACAAGCAAATGTTGCATTCATTATCTGCGCCTGTAGCCCAACTTACGTTTACTCACGCTGTGTCACTAACTCAGTTATTCGTTGCAGTGCATCATTACATATATAATCAATTAATGTTTTAATCGGATATATGATTACCAGTCATTTGTGTACTGCTGCAGACCTTCACCAAGGTTTATCAAAGCCTACCAACAGAAATTATTTTATCTTGCTTCGTCTAATCTACGGGTTTATGTGCCTCTACCAGAGGATCACTAATCCACGAACAAGAAACAAGAGTCAAGTTTCAACCAGGGCTTCCGGATATTTGCTTCTGCTATGGTATTCTAGTGTAGAGGAAGATATTTCCTCCAACATAAATTAGTACTTTTGTCAGGCCATTATTTACACGTTGTGTTATTATGCAAACATGGCGAAGGAGGTTTTGTAGTTATTGTAATAGGTTTTGCGGGGTAGCTGTCTATTTAGTAATATAATCCCATTCCTATATTACCATGGTAGCTATTTTCACCACCCATACACATGATTAATCCCTGGCCTTTTTCCGAAGAATGAAGTGAGAAGACACATTCATGTTATCAGACGTTTATTGAATGTTATGTTGCAATGCATGATTCAATTCACTGTTAAACCAAATTGACCGTACTCTAGTCGACTAAAAAATAATATATTGTCAACACAATTATATGTCTTATACAAAAGTAGTCACAATAAACACAATTAGCTGAATCCTGATGAATTCATGTGAATGATTGAAAATGTACGAGGATATAAATCCAGACTGATTAGCAGTTTAGTTTAAAGTCACTGATAATTGATGAAAATAAACAAAATAAATAATCCGGAAGGTCTTAGTAATATAGTTTATAGTCAGTGATAATTAATGGAAAGAAATCGTGTAAAAACAGTAATAATAAGCACCATAAATAATTATTCCACTGTTTGCTAGGTTTTTGAATGTTGAAACACATAAATCCATTAAACTATAGAGATCGGATAAAGGATTGAGAAACACCTGAAGTTTGGAACAATAGAATCATAACTGAACTGTTTGTAGTTGTGTAGAATATGGTTAAGGCATGTGACACAAGTAAATCCAGTGTTTGATTATTGAGACACATAAATCCACAGCATGTTAACTGCGTATTGCGCATGGGAGTGTATTATTAAACAAAATCCTATTAATTACAATTAAATTTGCAGAGAGATTGTTGCTAAATCACAGTTAAGAGAAATATTGTGTAAAAACCAGAGTTAGACTATTTGACCTTAAAGAGAACTATATTTGTCAAAATTGAACATCGTTGGGTTGTAACGCGGAGCCGCGTATTACAATAGTACTGTAGAGGCTCCATACTTATTGTTATCTGAGAACCCCAAAAATGCCAGATCGTTATCAGTCTTTAATTGTATAATAGAATCTGACAAGCTTGTACTTTCATTCATATCTGTTATATGCATACCTGCCATGTCCTGAGCTATATTGCTAGTGCCCTCAAACTTAAGATTAGCTTCCATGTCGATCGTACTTAATTAATAATTTGATACTTAATGTTAGGCAATCGGAATGTGAAACCTTTCGCGTTACAAAACAACCGAACAAATAATTTCGAAAGAAATAGACGTTAAAAACAGAATTATTAAATTACCTGTTTCAGAACGTCCCAATATATGCGGAAGTAGGAATATAAGACAGTGTTAGCAGGAATATATTTTGGAGATCGAGTAAACGAAAAATGGAGGAAATGAAATAAATGCAGCAGGCCGAGCAAGTTAAAACCAGTCACGTATAGATAACCGAAAACTGAAATTGCACACAATTCAAAGTATTTATACTGGTACGACACAAATAAATTGTCCACATATTGCGTGAATTAAATTCAATTTGATTTACGTTGCTAGTGCAAGTATGTATTAAGTGTTGCGAACCTAGTAACAAATTAGTTCAGTAGTGAGCTGAAGGATAAAACAAAGGCAGCATGAACGGTTAGTATAATCTCATGCCTTTTCGTTTCGTGCTTACTGGCGACTCATTAGTAGGAGCCGGTATTACGCCCTTTAACCACTATATATTTGGGTGAAGAATATGGGATAATAGGACGGTACAATTTCCTAGACGAATGTGTAAACCTACAATAGTGAAGCTAACATTATATAAAGTTTCGAGAATGCGACTTTAACGCTAATTCACTCTATATAATATATATACCTAGTCTGTAAGGATACTAACACTATGGCTATTGCGTTATTAACCGATACCAACATTATTGTACCGAAAAGGTACATGGTACTAACACTATGGTTTCCAAGTCGGTACATGATACCAACATGATGGAGATCAATTTATGCTGTAGTTCACTGAAATTGAGAATTATAACTATGTCTGAACACCTGTTACTCCAGTAAATCCATACACTCTGGCCTTGATCGATATCAGTTATCACATTTCGCGGTAAGCATGACATCATTCAATTAAATATTTAATTGTTATATCATGCTTGTGTCCTCAAACTTAAGATTAGCTTCCATGTCGATCGTACTTAATTATTAATTTGATACTTAATGTTAGGCAATCGGAATGTGAAACATTTCACGTTACAAAACACCCAAACAAAAAATCTGGAAATAAATAAACAGAATTATTAAATTACCTGTTCCAGAACGTCTAAAATATATGCAGAGCTAAGAATATAAGACAGCGTTAGCAGGAATATATTGTAGAGATCGAGTAAACAAAAAATGGAGGAAATGAAATAAATACAGCAGGCCGAGCAAGTTAAAACCAGTCACGTATAGGTAACCGAAAACTGAAATTGCGAACAATTCAAAGTATTTATAGTCAAGTATTTAAACAAAGAAAATTCTGTAAAATAGACGAATAATTTCTTTTTAAATAAAATTCGTCTCAATCAGCCAAGGCGGTTTAAATTATCAATTATTGTCACTTTAATTTTGTTCGAGGAAATATTTTCCTACACATACACCACCTTCTCAAAAAAATAGGGCTAAGAGTAGACGTAATCATCATTCTTTAGATGACGTTGTACTCTTCCAGAACTAGTTGTGCATAATGGCGCCCCTGAAGTCGGCATCGTGCCCTGAACAGTTGTCACTGGTTCCTCTGTTTCACCTGGTATTGACAGAAAGTTTTCATGTTGTGAATCGGTAGAATAAGATTTTGCTATATTTGACAACACGTCTTATAAGTTCTGCATTTTGTTATGTGCATGTATGTTGGGATTGCACTCATCAAATTCGTCCATGGAACGATGGTCATTCAACTCATCTGATAATTCAGTCCTATCGTCTAACCAGATAAACTGGGGAATGCAACGATCCAACGTAACACAATCCTCAATGCCATTTACCTAGATGAAGACATTTTTGTCAGTCAATCTTCTGACCTTATATGTTCCTTTGTAAAATGGTGTCAGGCAATTCCGTTCTATTTTCATTAGTTATATACACATGCGAAGCCAATCTTAGATTAGAGGACACATAGCACTTGGTTTTTGCTTTTCTAGTCTTGATCGGAGCCAAACGATACATCTTATCTCTAAGTGCTCCTACAAACCAATTCTACATAACTAGAAGCCCAATCAAGACTACTTGGAGTTTCTATTAGAAGATCTCCAGGCAAACTTAATGGTTGTCCATAAAGCAATTCTGCTAGTGAAGTACCTAATTGTGTCATTTATCTGTTGCGCATGGCGAGTAGTACTAGAGGAAGATTGTGTATCCAGCTTGTTCTACTAGTACACCTTAACGCAGCTTGTAGTTCACGATGCAGCCTTTCAACCATCCCATTTACTCGTGGGTTGTACGCACTAGTATGCAATACAGTTGTTCCCATGATGTTGAGAGATCTTTCGAGAAGCTCGGACATAATTTGACTACCGCGATCACTAGTGACCTATTCCGGAACACCATAACGCGATATCCAATTATGTAGAAGCGAGAACAAGACTTCTTGCGCTGTCATATCTTTTAAAATCGCCACTTCGAATTCGCGACTAAATCGATGTACCATAGTTAGAAAATATTTGTGGCCATTAACCTCAGGCATTTTGACAATATCTATATGTACGTGTCTGAACCGTCCAATTGGTATCCCAATATTCTGTACCTCGGTTCTGGCATGTCTTCACACCTTACACGTTTGACACTTGATACAGGCTCTTGCTCATACCCGTATGTCTTTAGACATGTGTGGCCATACGTATCTGTCATTAATTAATCGAATGATGGATGTCCCATTTCGTGTAATACTTGAATAATTTTGGCCCGAAATTCCAACGGCACATATGGTCGTGATTTACTTCTGGACGTTTCGCATAACCGCCACTTGCCACTCATGAGCTTACGAACATATCCTGGTCTTTTGGCCAAGACTAACGTAAAGGGATCTAATCCTTGCGCTTCCTCTATTTGACTAACTAAATCATTCATAGAATCATCTAGATTCTTCGACGGACCTTGAAATATCAGCTCGAAATCGGCTTCATTCGGTCTGCTGAGTGCATCGGCTACCACATTCTCTTTACCATCAATATGAGACACAGTGAAATCGAACTCTGATAACCGGGTTATTTGGGAATTTACTCTACGAGAGTAATTAAGCCACGCTGTTTTCCCAAGTTTACTAATCAACGGCTTATGATCGGTAAATAACTTAAATTTATGACCGTCTAGGAAATGCTCAAAATGTAGCACTGCGGCATACACTGCTAGAAGCTATTTACCAAAAGTATCATAACGTTTATCTCTATCATTAAGCTTACGGCTATTAAACCCAATCGGTCTTACTATGTCCTGATCTCTTTGCTGTAGCAATACCCCTATTGCAACATCTGAGGCATCTGTGATTAGCTCGAAAGTTTTTTCCCAATCTACAGGTGCTAATGTGGTTATGTCACTTAGCATTTCCTTGGCCTTCTGGAATTTTTCTCGGTCTTCTGGACTCAAGTTTATAAGCCAAGGCTTTTTGATCATTCTCTTTTCCCGAGTGAGATGGTGTGTCAACGATCCTAGAATTCCGCCTAGACCTGGAATGAATCGACGGTAATAGCTGATCATGCCCAAGAATCTTCGCAGCTGGCGCACGGTTCGGGGCTCCGTAACGTCCTTAATAGCTTGGATTTTATCTTTCAAATGTTTAATTCCGTCTTTGGAAAGTATATGACCAAGATATTTAACTAAAGAGCATCCGATGTTACTCTTAATCTGTTTGACCACTAATCCATATTGTTCCAGCCTGGTCAAAACCTTTGCCAAATGCCTACGATGTTCATCCCTTGAGTGACTAAAAATTATAATGTCGTCTATGTACACCCTCGCAAATGGACAATTTTAAAGGATTTCTTCAGCCAAACGCTGGAATGTCTGACTGGCATTTTTCAAACCAAAAGGCATTCGAATAAATTCATGCGCTCCCCCTCCTGGAAATCTGACTGCGGTGAGTGGTATCAAACTTTCTTCCAT
The DNA here is from genome assembly GCA_029291075.1 of Eudiplozoon nipponicum. Taxonomy (NCBI): domain Eukaryota; kingdom Metazoa; phylum Platyhelminthes; class Monogenea; order Mazocraeidea; family Diplozoidae; genus Eudiplozoon; species Eudiplozoon nipponicum. The sequence goes on from JAQBSW010009448.1 coordinate 9,050, forward strand.
TGGTACCTGATAGTACGCTTTCTGGAGATCTAAAGTTGAATAAACCTCATATCCCATTATATCTCGGAGCAAAGTACTCTGGTTAGGGAGAGGATAAGTATCACCCTTTGTTACTGAGTTTAATAGACGATAATTTCCACAAACCCTCCATTGACCCGGTTCAGGTTTGGGAACCACCATTATTGGGGAAGCAAAATTGTAATTTGACCTTCTACAAATTCCATCTTCGCGCAATTGGTGAAATTCAGACAAAGCAACTTGTTGCTTGTGTTGTGCCAATGGTTGAGCCTTTGGTGAACAAGGCAATGGAGCCACCAATTCTATTTGGTGTTCTACTTTGTCTTCAATCCTATCCTTATGGCACTGAAAGGCTGATACACTGCTAGGGGCTTCTCAATGATATCGGCAAAGACATGTGCGACCGTTGGACTGAGTAAAAGACTTGTTCTAACTGCAGATGTGTAAGACTCAGTATGTGTTGACACCCCTACGCCTACTGCGATAGTCCTAGCTTTGGGATCTAATGTCAGTTTGAAATGTGTCAAGAAATCCATCCCAATGATATTGTCCTTGATATCGAAAGAAAATTCCATGTAAAAGAAGATTTCTGGCCTAATGTCACCGACATTTCTTTCATCCCTTTGACTCCTATCGGACTACCGTTAGCGGCCCATAGTTGATAATCAAATGTGAGGCAATCTGCTTCCACCACGTCTGACCTAACTATGCTTACCTCAGCACCCGTATCAATGAGAAATTCCAGTCCAGATAATTCATCTTTAATAATTAATTTGTTGCTGGATAATGCTGCAAAGTTTTCCAGATCTCCACTTAGTAAGAATCTGACTCTCTTGCTCTCTCTATCAGTGCTATTTGGTCTTGTCACATTTTAACTTTTTCCTTAAGTATGCCTTTTAAAGGCATATCTGGGAGCATTCGCAATGGCTCCCCTCCTACGGCTCCTACTAGCGGGGGTTTCATCCTTTTCCCGGTGATGGATTTCTCTCTACCGGTTTAGCGTTTTCTTTCCATCTGGGTCCACCTAACCGCGGATATATACAATTCTCACCTTGGCACTTTGCACTTTGTCCGTATTAGCAATGTGCCTAACACCATCCGCATGGCTCTTTGAAACGTTGAAGCGAGTGACTCCCTCGACGTCTAGTATTTCTGTCTTGACTCTGAAGTTGCGCAATGTCTCGTCGTAAAATAGCAACTTCTCTACATAAGTAACGCAAGGTTTCTTGTATCGTCAGGTTGGTTTCGGCATCTGACCTAACTGGCTGCACTATGACAGAATCTGCCGTTACAGCATGTACTTGTGTTTCCTGCTATTTATACACTGTGTCTAGCCCTCTGAATTTAGTTGGCCAATCAATATACATTGTGTGAAATACTTCTAATGTGGTTCTAAGCCTAGATGGCAAAAATAGAATTTACCACATCTCTGGATATATTCAACCCGGAAGCTGTCGTGCAAAGGCATTCGTAAAGCTCTGATGGTAGTTGACGCCCCAGAATTTCTAAGCCTAACAATTCACACATTTGTGCCGATCTTCCAGGCTGATATCTCTGTTGAATCTCGGCCATTAAAAACTAAAATGCATTGTAAGGTTTTTCGTCCACAGCTCTGTCTCTGAAATTTTCCAAGGTGTTTCGGAAATTTTCAGGCAATGCCATCCATGCCGCAACAAATTTCTCCATACGGTTTACGATATTATAAGCGCTAAATATCATTTGGGCATCCCCGAACCAACTTGAGTGTTTTTCAGATTTATATTGTGGTAGACTGAATATTCTTGGACTGGTGCGATCGCCAAATTTTGTAGAGGCACCATACTTATTGTTATCTGAGAACCCCATAGATGTCAGATCATTATCAGTCTTTAATTGTATAATAGAATCTGACAAGCTTGTACTTTCATTCATATCTGTTATACTCATACCTGCCATGTCTTGAGCTATATTGCTAGTGTCGTCAAACTTAAGATTAGCTTCCATGTCGATCGTACTTAATTATTAATTTGATACTTAATGTTAGGCAATCGGAATGTGAAACATTTCGCGTTGCAAAACACCCGAACAAATAATTTCGCAAGAAATAGACGTGAAAAACAGAATTATTTAATTACCTGTTTCAGAACGTCCCCAATATATGCGGAAGTAGGGATATAAGACAGTGTTAGCAGGAATATACTTTGGAGATCGAGTAAACGAAAAATGGAGGAAGTGAAATAAATGCAGCAGGCCGAGCAAGTTAAGACCAGTCACGTATAGATAAACAAAAACTGAAATTGCACACAATTCAAAATATTTATACTGTAACGACACAAATAAATTGCCGACATATTGCGTAAATTAAATTCAATTTTATTTATGTTGCACCAATGAGAAAAAAGCGAAACTTGCCGTTAACCAATGGTGTACAAGTAGACATATATTACTATGACATGGCTATTTAAGCACAGCAAATTTACCATGAAGTTCAGTTGTCGCGTTTGCCTTCTGCTTTGCGTTACGTGTGCGTGCTGTCGGCTGTCATCACCTACGCTAATTATTTGATTGTCTTCACCAACAATTGGCAGCACCAATATTGTTGCTGTACAACCAGCGAGACGAGCCAATTAATGCAAAACTTCAACGAAGTTTCCACATCGAGATTACAACGCAACAACTAGAGAAGCAACCACAGCCCAAGTCAACCCAAGGCTCTAGGACGTCTTCACACTGACGGACCTTTCTCGGCTTTTGCCGGAGAACGCACGACCAGCCCTGTTAAGGGCCTCCTAACAGTACATAACCCTTTGTTTATGGCACTTTAACCGAGTTTGTAACGTAGTACGACATTTACGTGAAGCTGGGGCGTTTACAAAATTTGCGACCTCGCCAGGATACTGAGTACTGTACTGTTTTTTTTGGTATAAATAAAATTGACTTTCTTTTTCATTTATTTGGTATAAAAATATTTTAACATTTGCGTTGACGTCTTCTATACTCTGGCCGTGGTCTTCTGTTACTGTGACGTGTTTTGTGAAGGAACTTATTCATCTGTGTTCTGCGCTCATTCAACTGCGGGATTCCCTTTCAACTGTGGAAGCTGTTAGTGGGTAAGCGTTTCGTTAAAGTATATTTATACATTTTCATCTTGCTTATGAATTTATGCTTCTAAGATCCCGTATGATTGTTAGAATGTCAGGTCCAATTTTAGATATTGATGTTCCTGTTTGGGATGGAGATAGTGAACTATTCTTTATGCGCGTAGACTCCGCTTTCTCCCCGTTTCCTGATTATGACAGTCATCAAAAACTGTCGAAGGTTTTGCTAAACTACCTTCTGAATTGCAGCGACGGATTTATCCTAAGCTTGAGGCCATTAGGAAGCTACCTAATCCCATTTTGGGCCTACAATAGAAAGTAAAATCCTTGCTCGGACCCACACAGACTGAGCAGATAATAAATAAATATGCGAAGTTAGTCGTGCCAAAACTTGGCATCATCGAAATTTTAAGGGAATTACGGAAAGATTCGTATGAAACCAATATTTCTGACCATGAGGCTGAGGTTGTTTTTATTAACAATCTTCCACAAGCATTACAACTATTTGCCAGACAACTTCCCAACACTCTCTCTATAGATGACTTATCTGAGAGATGTGAGTTAGAATATTGGGTTTTGGAATCCAAAGTGAATCCGTCATCCTTTTATTCAACCCCGCAAGTTGATAGGCTCTCATCTTTAGAGAGGACAGTAGCGAACATGGCTAAACGTCTAGAAAGATTGGCCATTACGAAATCCGAGCCAAATCAACTGAATGCTCGACCCAAATTCTTTCCTAAGACCAATTATAACGGTAGGCGGCGATCGAGATCCCCGCAATCTTTTAGCAAATATGCCCCAAAGAACTGGTGTTATAACCACCAGAAGTTATTTTATTCATGCCAAGTTTATCTTTGTCGTTCCGAAGAATTTCCGAATGAGTGCCAATTTCCACAGCTGACGAAAAGTACAACAGACCAGAGGCGCAAGTGTGCATCTGGATCGGGAAACGTCTGGCGCAGGAAGTAGAAGACCGTACTTTCTGCGCATCAACGGCATCAACGGCGCCACAGGGAAGAAACCAATTACAATCCGACATTCCTGTCGACTCTTTTTGTCCACTTAACGAACTTCTGCACCTTCTTTATTTGAAAACCGGCAAAGAATTCATCGTAGACACAGGTGCAGCAGTCTCAGTTCTCAAGGGTGATTCAATGGCCGAGATGTCGCTAAGCGTTCTTCTCTCAACAGCTACAGGCGAGCCCATATCAACTTATGGCTGCTGGTACCGCACGCTCAACGTAGGTCTTTGACGTGAATTTTCTCACAAATTCATCATTGCCACTGAAATATAATAGGCCCTGATTTCCTTCTGAAATTTCGGCTCATTGTTGATCTTGCCAATCAAAAGATCATGGACTCCTTCACCGGACTTGAGCAAAGTTTTTGAACACTTGCCTCCAAGTGTTTGGAGTTACAGGTCATTCAGCCAACCCCAGTTTATCATTCAGCACAGATATCAGCAGCTCTTCAAAAATAAAAGTCGCTTTCCGACCTCAACAAGTCAGAACAACGAGTCTCCAACACGATGCACCATATCGTCACAGAAGGACAACCTATTGCACTCAAGAAGTGACCACTGGCCCCTGCTAAACTGGAAGCTGCCCAAGAGGAATTCTCAAGGCTTTTGGAAGAGGGAATCATTAGACCATCAAAAAGTTCATGGGCGTCACCATTGCACTTAGTCTCCAAATCAAACGGATGGTACAGAGCCTGCGGAGACTACCGTAAGCTAAATTCTGTGACAAAATCTGATGCATATCCTATTCCAAATATTAACACCTTACTTCAAAAACTCATCGGTAGCAATTTCTTCTCAGTGATTGACCTCAGGCAAGCCTACCATCACATCCCAGTAGCACCAGAGGATATTGAAAAGACTGCAGTCATCACTCCATTTGGCCTTTTCGAAAATCTTTACATGCCTTTTGGACTTACGTGTGCTACACAGCCATTTCAAAGATTCATGGACAACATACTTTGCGACGACTCTGCTTATTGTATGTCATATCTCGATGACATTAGGGTATTCAGTCTAGACTTAGAATCTCATTCCAAGCATCTACGAAATGTCCTCTCACGCTTATCCAACCACGGACTCAAGTTCAATTGTGACAAGACGCAGATTGCAACTACATCCGTGGACTTCTTAGGGCATCCTATCACGCCACAAGGTATTCAAGCTTTTCCGTCAAAGGCGAATTCAATCAAGAATATCAAGTCACCGAGGACTGTTAGCGAGTTGCAGAAAATTCTGGGAGTACTAAACTACTATCCCAAGTTCCTTCCGGGCCTTTCAAAACAACTTTATTCTTTGTGCAGGCACCTGCCGAAACGAAAAGGACTTAGCAAGAATTCTATCATTGCTTGGTCATCCAAAGACGAGGAATTACTTCGACTCGCCATCAACTCGTTAGAAAATGCCACAATGCTAACGTATCCAGACTTTCAAAAACCATTTCTACTCACGACAGATGCTTCTGAATTCGCTATTGGAGCCACTTTGGAACAAGAGATCGACGGAGTTCGGAAGCCTATCAGTTTCTACTCGCGTACTCTCCAACCAGTAGAAACGAGGTACGACACTTTCGGTCGAGAACTTCTCGCCATCCACGACGCAGTGCGCCATTTTATCAGCATCATTGGCAGTAGCAGATTTGTTGTTTTCACAGATCATGCACCATTAGTTAGTGCACTTCAAAACGCAACTTCATCTATCGCCAAGTAACTTGCCAGAGTGCAAAAACAGCTTTCACGTCTAAGCGAATGACAATTTGACATCTTTCACGTCAAGGGCAAACAGAACTTCATTGCAGATGCCCCTTCCAGGCCAGACGTCTTGCTACAACCACCTTCGCCGTCGCCATTCACTATCAACTCCGTGGCACGCAGTGAACCAGCACTAACGCCATTCCTCCTGCAAACGGAACAACGCGGTGACATTCACATTCGAAGACCAATAGTCCGTTACCCAACCAAGTTCGTATGCCGTCTCTGGGAAGGCTTGTCAATTGTTTACTTCACGGGTACGCAGCCCAACAAGCCAGTTCTGCCGACCAGCCTTCAGAGAAAAGTTTTCAACTCAATTCACTCAATTTCTCATCCAGGAAGCCAATCGACTGTCCGACTTCTCACAGATCGTTTCTGGAGTCACAGACTTAGGCAGAACGTTAAAAGATGGGTCTCCTTGTATGCTATTTGTCAGAAAAACAAGATCACACGGCCCCCTTGTTCTAATTTGCAATATTTCTGAACTACTTCTCGCCTATCTATCGTCCACATCGACATAGTTCATCTGACAAAGGTTCAAGGTTTCAGCTACCTTCTAACTATGATAGATAGATTTACACACTGGCCTGCGGCATTACCTCTTGGCACCATTTCTGCAAACGAAGTAACTAACGGTTTTATCTCTGCATGGATATCCAATTATGGTGTTCCCAATGAGGTCATCACGGACAGAGGCACTTGCTTCTCATCTGATCGTTTCAAAACCACCTTGCCGTACATGGGATGCATTTTACGCCGGACGACTGCCTACCATCCTCAAGCTAATGGTATGGCAGAGAGAATGCATAGGGAACTCAAAGCTGCTTTAGCATCCTCGTCCATTAATGGCAACTGGGTCGATGCACTACCTTTAGTTCTGCTTGCCATGCGTTCCCGTACTCGTGAATCCATTAAAACGTCTGCGTTACAACTATTGTATGGTATGGATCTACGCCTGCCTAGTCAGCTCCCACGTCTACTATCCGCACAGGATGACCCACAAGACGAAGCTATCCGCCTTCGACTTCATTTCGGTAACATGTCTGAACAGTAGCCGAGACATACGCCACGTCCAGTCTTCGTTTACCCACAACTCCACAGCTGCAGGAGAGTACTCGTTAGCAACGAAAATGCCTTTGCAACACTAAAACCAAAGTATCGTTGTCCTTAACCGATTTTGCTCATACAACCCAAATACTTCATTATTATGCAAGGCGCTACACCGCAACCAGTAAGCATTGACAGGTTGAAACCGTTTATCGAACCGCCTGATCCTGGGAGCGTTCAACTTTCTACACACGTCTCAGGCTCCGTCTGCCCACAATCTCAATAGCCTGCTTTGTATAACGCGTAATTGATATTTTTAACATTAACATTTCGTTATTCTATGTATCAAACATTTTTTTAACCTTACGTTATTTTTCGCATTTATCTCACGTGGCATAACCAGCTATTCTTAGCTAACAATTGTGTAGCATTTTGAACTGTTCTTTGGTATTATGCCATCTCTGAGACAATGTTCGTGTACATATTTTTATGCAGTTACCTTTGATTTTAATGTATATATTTTTACATTATAATGTATTTCTCACACATGACATTACACTGCCTATTTTGGTATGACCAGCTACTTAGAGCTAACGCTTTCGTGTAGCAACACTAAGTAGTTATCAGCTTCATATCATGGTACAGGCCACTTTCAATGCATATCTCAACTTCATCAATTGCACAAAGACCACTCTACAAATATCATGACCACAACGTCGAGCACACACTCTAGCTCCTTTGGTCGTATACAAACACATTGACGACGATCCAGCCTGCCTAGGTTTTAACTTAAACCTGGAAACTTCAGTGGCGATTTACCTCGAAATCCTCACGCTGCGGCTCCCAAATCTTACACTGCTCTATTTGCCTCACGCGGTATGACCGGCCACTAGAGCTAACAATTTGTGTAGCAATTCCTAGTGGTTACTTGGCATCATATAATTGTTGAAGCAACCAACAAGCATACTTAAGCCCAGCATTTATGGTACATTATTTTTTTTTTGCTTAACTTGGTTCGAACTCTGTCATGCATTTCTTATCTAGCCTCGCAGAGAGAGATTTCTTTTCTTTTTTCAGAAAGGAAAGTGTTGTAACGAAAAAGATAAATTGCCGACATATTGCGTAAATTAAATTGAATTTAATTTACGCTGCACCAATGAGAAAAAAGCGAAATTTTCCGTTAACCAATAGTGTGCAAGTAGCCATATATTTATATGACATGGCTATTTAAGCACGGCAAATTTACCATGCAGTTTAGTTGTCGCGTTTGCCATCTGCTTTGCGTTACGTGTGCGTGCTGCAGGCTGTCATCACCTACGTTGATTATTGGATTGTCTTCACTAAAAATTGGCTACATCAGTGACACCAATCTTGTTGCTGTACAACCATCGAGACGAGCCAATTAATGCAAAACGTCAACGAAGTTTCCACATCGAGATTATAACGCAACAACAGAAGGAACCACAGTCTAAGTCAACCCAAGGCTCTAGAACGTCTTTACACTGACGGACCTTTCTCGGCATTTGCTGGAGAACGCACGACCAGCCCTGTTAAGGGCCCCTAACAGTACATAACTCTTTATTTATGGCACTTTAACCGAGTTTGTAACGTGGTACGGCATTTACTTGAAGCTGGGGCGTTTACAATAAGTCAAGTATTTAAACAAAGAAAATTCTGGAAAATAAACGAATTTCTTTTTAAATAAAATTCGTTTCAATCAGCCAAGGTGGTTTAAATTTATCAATTATTGTCACTTCAATTTTGTCGGAGGAAATTTCTTCCTCCACAGTACTTAACAACACCATTTCTCTAAATATGTTATTTGTAGTAAACAAATAAAGTAAACTTTAAATATTTGTTTATTTGGCAGTTTCGAGTTTTCTGTATTTTATGTCTGACGTATTTGACTTTCTCTGTTAATTGCGGAAACATTCTTGTTTCCCATTAAATTTTTATTTTAACAATAAATTTTTGATACAACAAGATCAGGTTATATAAATATTTGGTCTAGCCTTACTTTGATTATCATGAGGCTAATCTTGAGTTCGATGACACTGACATTTAAGCTCAAGATATATTTGGCATGAACCTGATAGATGTGAAAAAGAAAACCATCTTATCAGGCACCTATACGAACACTAAGACTGGATCGGACTTGGCAAGGGGCCTCTACACTAGTACCCCACGACAATAATCTGTAAATGTCGCCGTGGCTTTATTAAAGACCATAATACTATTACTTCCCACGTTGACATATCAGTAACGTTGCACGGCGCTCTTGCCGCAGCAATACACATGGTCTATAAAGTTTTAATGTCTTTTTAAATAATTTAATAATACGTTTATACCAGATTGTGCAATATTAACGATTTTATAATAAATATAATTGTAAAGATATACATGTGAAATAATCTTTAAAAGTAATCTTCCTCTAATTTTATTTCATGTAACTTTTGTGGAATTTGATTAAAATGACTGCTTTTTTTGTGCATTTTAGGCAAAAAATACATTTTTTATTAATTCTTATCAAGGTTTCTGTACGGCGTTTTTGTGTGTGATGCTAGATAATGGATGAAAGTTTGACATCCGTGAACACCAGCGATCTTAACAGTGTGGTTAAATTGCTCCCTCTCGATACAGTAACATCTACAGATTATTCTGGTAATCAACTTAATTCAGACATAGAAACTGCCAAGTCCTGTAACAATGTTAGTAAATATTTTATTTTTTGCAATATTCTACAGGTCGTTTATTCTTTATTTGATTTGGTTAAATATATGTACTGTTTTATTCCATATCTATTTGTGATATTAAATATTTGTGGCATGCATCCTGTCGGATCTTTATTTATATGTCATTAATAATATTGATTAAGGTTCCCAAACTAAAACTGTTCTTGCTTATCTAATTTTGAGTATATTTTTTTGAAATTGAAAACATATAACAGCTCTTCATTGTGTTTATTAGTAGCCCTGCAAAATTATAATTCTTATTGAATAATGTAATTCGTCGTCTGTGTTCGATTGTACTTCAATTTTTACTTTAGAAATTTAAATTTCACTCAATTTTCTCTTTTTCCGGCTTAAATTAGACGAATCGTCAATATATTTGCTCATATGCGTGTGATCTACAACATTACATTTTAATGTGTGAGTTATAACAATTTACTGTATCGTTTGTGAGTGTAAGAAAAGCTTCAAATTCCATTGACTGACCAGTCATTTCACAGAAAATCTCCAATCTATCACACTTACGCGTTTAGACCTATATTCATCACCAGTGCATATCCGCAAACTGACTACTAGGAATCCAACTCCAATTCTTGTATAAGATATTGAAAATTAGATATCGGTTCTCACCCTTATTAATCTCGCACACATCGTACTCGGCTGGAAGTGTCGACTGCATGATCTTTATACAGTCAAACATGAACACTAGATATTGCCACATTTATAAGTTTTACAGTTAAATTATCATTGCTTGCATCGGTGGTGATAACAAATCCTTAAATCCAGTTTAAGTGATTGAATTAAATACAAATTCCATTTTATCCATCCAATTGCACAACTTGGCAAGAATATCGTCAATGGCACGTATTGCCTCGTTTTCGCCTTTGAGCATCATCAGAGTACGATCGCAAGCTAACGAGGATCAAAGCGCAATGTATTTACAAGGTATAGAATTTTTAATTTGCGGTTCTCACCCAAAATGGTCTTACATACACTGCACTTTACTGGGAATGTAAAATTATAATCCGAGCTAGCATGAATTGTATGCCTGGTTTCGAGAATCTCCGCAAACTTTTCAGAGATACAAGGGCTGATTCTACCAGGGCAAACAATGTCACATTCCGTGGTACAGTCATTGTGCATGGCGAATCTGATCTTTGTTCGCTGTACTATCACATTTTCTAATTCAAGGAGAGTTAACATCGATTTTAGAATATCTACAGATTTTTGTTGGATAAATGACTGTTCGAATTTGCTTAAAGTGGTCTTAGTTTGGTTATTAACTTTCTCGAAAACGTGGGTATTCGAATTGGCGCATTTATTGTGCGATCATTAAAAATCTGACAACCGGAAGCTTGAGCATGTACGTAACACAAGTTATAATTTAAAATATGTAGTCTATCTAAGTTCAGAATTACATATATAGGCGTACAATGTTTATCTACGCTTGTTTGGCTTCAAACATCGGATATTGCGGAATTTTCTAAAGCCGGATATTCGTGGGTTTGCATGAAACCTCGGTATTTTAATTTAATCCTTTTAAACGGAAAAATTTGTGCCATATGCTTAAAGACTTCCACTAAAGCTTTTGTCTCGACTATTAATAAACAATGCCTTCTTCCACTTAAGATAGTACAGACGTCAGTTAATATTTTCTACCTTGACTCAAGTTCTTTACTAATTAGTGCGAGAAGTTCAGCTTGTCTTAATTGTATGAGATATCGATGCTTAAATTACTCGGAATCTCATTTCATTGCACATATACATTGGGCTCAATTCGCAATGATAATTGTGTACGACTTGGTAGTTCTACAAAAAAGTTTCTACTTGAGTAGTGCAAGCTTTTGACGCAGCGCATGCAGTTTGGGCCCGTAGCATGTTTATGAACTGAAATTTTTTAACATTTTGATTCATTATAGATTGTATTTTTGCGCCCAAGACTCGTTTGTTTTGGTACACTCTCGACTCGGGTAATTTTTTTTCAGATTATCACTAAAAATTGCCAGAAAGCTAATTAAAAAATAAGCTTAAAATAAATTCTAAGTCGGGTAGCCGTTTTTCGAAAAGAATTAAGTTTTTCTTAAATCAAAATTAACTGGACTCGATTGTAAAAATTAATTTCTACTGTGGACAAAAATAAGATATGCTATGCACAGTTCAGGTAATTTTGTATGTCGTATTATTGGTTTCTGAAGAATTGATCACCGATTCTGGTAAGTTTTTGGAATTGCAAAAGAGCGTAAAATATCCTGCTAGTTCGAATAATAGTTATATTCTTTTCTATTGGACGCCAAATTGAACATTTTCAAAGATGATTTTTATCCATTCTGAACCACGGATTTTAAAACGATAAAAGGAATAGTCGCATCAGGTGAAATTTGATGCATGTTCCAGAGTATTTTTGCAGTAAGTCTAAGAAAATAAACAGTAAGCTAAACAATAAATAATCGTAGTTATAATTTTTTAGCTGATATAATGAGTCGTCTTGATTTGTGTGTTGTAAACTTTGAAAGAAAATTCATTTTCACCTGCTTCGATCCATATCTCAGACATTGTTCTAGTAACAAAAATTTAGTGCTAATCTCAGGTTGCAGGCCCTGAAGTTCTTCCAGATTGTGTATTATTCGACATGGGCCCTGCAGTCGATATTTTATTGTTATTCATATACTGATTTTACTCAAACTACTTTCATTAGATTAACAGGCATTCAGTAGAAATTTGCACCCCCTAAATGTAGGCTACTGCCTTAGTACAAACCATTACTCCATGATTAAAGACTGCTTCTTCGTGAAGATTCGAATGTAGTTGATAGGTTTACATATCTTGGTAGCTGTATCAATAACGCAAACAATAATAGTGACGAGATGAATATAAATATCGCGAATGCAAGAGTGGCTTTTCCAACCTTCTTCATTTATAGCGGAACGGCTTAGTATGAATTACGGCAGTCATTTCACTATATTGTAAGATAAGTGCATTAAAGTAAAGGAATTTTGCTTGTTTTGATTCCTTAAGATTAATTTAACTAATGTTGCTTTTGTGTTTAGCGTAAGTACTATTACTTATATGATATATATCGTTTTTGTTTTTATGTTTTACGGATTACTTTTGAAGGTGTCCTGTTTTCGAGTTGCTGAACACTGTTGCAATTTAAAAGAAGCAATTCTGATTATGAAAGGCTATCTGTTGGAAAAACATCTTCAAAATAGTTATCCCAATTTGCATGATCCAGGTGCTTTGCCAAATTATACTGACTTAGCTGATAAAAGTCATATTGAGACACGTGGCTTCACATTTAGCGTAGCTGATGACCATGATAATAGGCTATTGTGGGATTCCACTGGATCGATTCACCACAACTCATCCGCATTCGATTTTCCCAGCAACAGTACTAGCAGTGAGGTTTCGCGCCTTCGACAAATTTGTCAATCAATGAAGCGCCAGGTGGAGTTAGGTTTACGCTACAGAGGAGAGGCTGATAGATATGCCCAAGAAAATGCGACATTGCGCGTAAGTTCTTTTGTCATGCAAAATTTGTGTTAACCAATATAACTAAATATGGAGTATGTTTAGGCAGATTGCATTAAGAAAAATATATTTGCTCGATAATTTTGTTTTTGTACCACTGCAATTTTTAGAGTGTGTTTATACTGGGTTTGTTCTGACATAATTTTATTGTCGAAGTGTAAATAATTGAGAAAACTGTGTCATGCTTGCAGATAGTGTTGAATGTATATAATTTTCATTCGATTTTTACAAAAACATATGTCATCAATATAATAATCTGAAGAGTCTGAATAACTATAGAGGCAGTTAACGTTGCATCCTTTATTTTTCTCATACTAATGTAAATATAACAGCAAAAAGAAATTTCATTTTAAAAACATCATGCGTAAACTCCGTTTTTTGAACGATTTAATGCATCTTAGTTTTGTCAGCTAAATTCCGCTACCATAAACATCAATATCCAACTAGATAAGTCTATTCACGTCCAATTAAAAACATTCCTATAAGTGTCTTTGATTTTATAACAAGATTATTATTGGTATGTAAAAAACATGATGGGTTCCGGAAAGGCCTATACTTATATCCCGAATGTCGCTAGAATCGAAGATTTTTGCCTATTCACGCGCCTTTTGGCTAGTCAGGATACGATGCGGCATGATCAATTATTATATATAATCTATATTTTCAGCTAGCCATGTGACTTTGTCTACCCTTTCGATACCAGCTGTCTATCGACGTTACCCAGGTAAGTGGCGTTCTCTTTTAGTGTGGCAAAAAAACGAATTAGTGTTCCTTATTTAAGTGGGAGCGGTGAGAGCACATTAAAGAGCGGCTGGATCGATTTTTTTCGCAAGAAAATATTGATTTTGGTATATGGTTCCTGGTGTCCAGCACATACTTATCGAGCGAACAAATCTATTTACAAAGCCGCCCATGTTCTGTGTACTATTGTGATCATTTCTTACATCTCTAGCATAGAAGAGGATTGTCAGTAGTAGACAAATTCGCTGACGACTTTTATCAAAGTACCATTCAACTGAACAAAATTAACCACAATGATAGTTTTCAATGCATTTGGTTTCAGAAAGTACTATATTGGTAATTCTTGGTGCAATTAATGGCCACCCTAGGGTTCAACTTTATCGTCAATAGAACAGCATAATTTGCGATATCGCCAAGGCAGCCACCAATACCGAGATTCTTTCCAAAAAGTTGTGTGGTGCTCTCAGTAATGCCTTTCAATCAGTCATTTGATGTGTAAATTCAGCGAACTTCTATTTCTCGTTATCAGTATGTATCTAGCATCAAGTTCGAGTTCAAAGTTTCCCCTTCTTAGATGGATGTCTTAAAATATTGCGTACATTTATATTAACCATTGGAAATCATAGCAATCGCCTCATTATAACAGATTTAATCGGTTTTAAATAATCATTACGGAACAGTAATTATGTTGAAGGCAAACTTAACTAACTGATACCAGCATATTACCCACGACCATGTTGCTTCCTTTTAGTATTACCAGTCATTTCAATGAACATTGGGCAGGTATATTAATATACATTTATACCGCATCCAAAATTATCATTCTGTCATAATATAATGTGCCTGTTTTATTATTCTCTGGTAAAGAATTGTAGAGCTTATTTAGATGAGAAAACGCAAAACATTCACAATAATTATTATTCATTGTCTTTTAGCTATTGTTTGTTGCTGAGACCTAATATTTATGACATTGTGTATTAGGTGTTACGCACCTAGTAACAGATTATTTTAAATATGAAAAGAAGAGTAAACCAAAGACAACATGAAGGGAACGTATGATCTCATGTACTCATTCGTTTCGTGCTTACAGACGACTCTTTAGTAGGAGCCGATACTTCGCCCTATACACTATATATTTGGATGGGGAGCGGTACCCTTTAAAGACTTGGTGTATATATTATATATCTATAGTGAGTTGGCTAAGAAGTTGCTTTGTCGAAGACTATATGAAATTAATCTCATTACTGCATGTTTACACATTCTTATAGGAGATTTTACTGTCCAATTTTCCTATATTACTCACTCAAATATTTAGTGGGTATAGGCTGCAGTATCAGCTCCTACTGATGAGATGCCAGTAAGCACGAAAAAAATGTGCACATGCTTTTCGCTCATGCTGTCTTTCCGGTCATATCTGAAGAAATTTTTTACTATGTGCACAACACGTATTTATTGTCTTATTTTACTAAGCCACAAACCATCCCTAAGACTGCACTTATTTGTTAGAGTGATCCACCGTGAACGAGGTTCAAATCATCATCATTTTTAACCAATGTTTTAATCTTGCCTTGTAACTTATCACTAGCATATTTATTTTGTTTTAAACATGATATTTATTAAATTTTTCATACACAATTTTGTTACAACTAGATCAATATTTAAGTACTGTAGATTCTTCTTTGTCAACTTAACGGCAAATTACTTCATGGAACAATAAACTATGACGTCAATAAAAAAAGTAAGTAGATGATACTGATAAGCTACAAGGCAATGTTAATTTATTGAGTTAAATTTATCGAAAATAATTAATTTAATCCATTGTGTAGTGGTTCACTTAATAAGAACAGTACGTTTTGTCGGGTGGTTCTGGATAAGTAAAAAATAAGCAATCAAATGAGAATTATCGATAGAACGACAAGATTGAATGTGGCTTTAATGTCTAATAATGTAAAGCTGCAATAGGCATTGGACTGCTTAAATAGGTTTCGTGATGAAAATCTTAAAGTTGTGGTGTGTAGGCCTTGAAACTATTAAACGATTCGTAATTAATTTTCAAATACAAATTCAACTTCTTCCTATTGGGCAACATAAATCAGTTCCTGTGGCTTATGCATATTTTTACACTATTTTAAGGGAACCCTTTTAACTAAGAAGCATTTAAAACCGTCGCATTGTGTTAGATACTGGGGTAACATTTACGACATTGAAACATGATGAAGATGAACTGGGAAAGTATTGTTGAAATCGCTAATAAAGTGAGAGGTTTAAAATTAATGCTTGGAATAGATCAATGGTAAATTATCATTTTTAACGTTCATGAGAATCCGCGATAATTCTGAAAGTGACATACAGAAATGATAGATACTCGTGTGCCAGAAGGATAAATCGGAAACATAAAGAAGCTGTAGACAAAGTTATGAAAATATTTGATTTAGAAATAAATGTATCTCTAAACAAGGTGGCAGAATCAAATTAAGTCAGCACCAGACAATTTCGGTAGTATAGGATCCGCTCATCTACACGAATGCGGTCCGTGTTCGCTTGTTTGGAAGCCGTGTGCGTTATGGCCTCGATCCGAGTTCAGTGTCGTTCCTGTTGCAAATTTGTTATTGAATAATCATAATTTTCTGTTATTATTAGGACTTTGTTAACTGGGAGGTCTGGTGGTACTTTGTAAAGAGATTCGGGGAAAACCTCAAAGAAGCTGGATTGCCGACATTGCCTCACATATCTAGCCTTCACTAAATTTGAAAATCGTTTTTCTGATATCAGGAATTTTTCACAGGACAGCACATGTTTAGTTATAGACATAAGTACAAACCAATCTTTTTTGTGCTTATCAAGTCTGTATGTGTTCCGGCAAGTGCGATTTCAAACGTCTACTGCATCTGCTTATTTATCATTCTCTACAGGAAAAATTAAAATTATAGATAACGTTAGATGCAGATTGCAGTAGAATTTTGTCATTCACACTATGTTGAGAAATTGTTTTGATGGATGCTATCGAAACTAAGTCATGTGCAAGATATTTAAACGTCAAAGCGGAACGCAGTCTATCTCCGTTATCTACATACATTTATCGGTATAACCCAAGTATTGTTTTGTGTAGAAAAGGTAATTCATCTAGTAGCCCGGTTTCATCCGTATTGGTAATAACTCATCACGTACTGTCCAGAATTTACAACAGACAGGGCTCGAACTTGTGCAGGTCTACTTCTGAATTGGTTATGACCACTGAGTCAACCTGCCGCAAATTCTGGGCAGTACGTGCTAGTTTCCAAATAATGACAAAACCGGTCTACTGGATGAATTGCCTTTTCTACATCATAAAATGTTTAGTTTATACTGAAAAATATATGTACATAATGGGTCAGGTGTTTAGATCAAGATCGCAACCTTGATTAAAGTAATTGTTATCACCGCCCTCGTAACCAACAGTCATTTAATTTTGTTTATTCTGTTAGAAGTTCTGGGTTTCTGCTTAGTGTGTTGATTCAACTATTTTGCGAGTAATTCATTTTTCTTATGATTGCTTTTGATTTCTAGCTCTTGCATCTTATTTATTATAGTTTTTATTTGCTTTATTATTTGACAATTTCGCTGTTGGTTTTGTTTCTGTATTTTTATTTATCTTTCTGGCTTCTGATTTTTTATTTGTAGTATATCTTAATGAAATATCTTATTTTAACATATTTTTCACTGATCATTCGTATAATAAATTTGTTTTTTAAAATTCTGAGTTGCTTAATTTATCAAATAATTTAATATCGTTCAAAACAGCGTTGTTGGCTTTACGCAACATCTTATGAATAATATTTATATATATGGAGGTGATGTTTTGTACATGCATATCATTCTTACCTTTACCTACTTTTAGGCGTACAAATTTTTCTTTTGACTCTGACTGTGGATTTTGATAAACTTGGTTATTTGTGGAGTAATGTACGCAGTACTGAAATCAGCTTGCATGATCAATCGAAATATCAGCATCATCATTATCATCATCAAGCACAGCCATAAAAAAGCCGAAAGTGACTAATTTTTCATTGCCATATAACCATAAGAAGCGAACATTTTCATTCTTATTGTTCAAGGTTATACGTGTAGATGTACTGAAATGGATGTAAAATACTCATGAAAATAAATGATAGTTAATAGAATGCACACAGTCCTCGAAGTTCTGAACTATTAAGATGAAAATAATTCCTCATGTGTGCATTATATGCTTTATAGAATTGTTAAAATTACTCGATATGAATTACTCCTCGTAATGGCTATTGAGTTGAGCTTGAAAAAGTCATGCTTACGTAAGAAAATTGTTATATATATATATATATATATATATATATATATATGAGCTACAAACAAAAGGAAGGGCAATTAGAGTTAAAAAGAAACTTCCTAGTTTCGAAGGCGATTCTGTTTGCTGAAAATCTTTGATATTAATATGGATAGTGTGCAAGCTCTCAGTTTATATTTTTAGAAGACAAGCCGAGGCTTGTTTAACCCTTTCCTTTAAGGCTTTCCATATGATTTGAAGTCGCATTGTCGAAGACTTTATATGAGTTTAGCTTCAATAATGAAGATTTACACATTCGTATGGGAGATTGTACCGTCCAGTTGTCCCACATTCCTCACCTGAATATATATATATATAATGGATATAGGGCGTAATACCGGCCCCTACTGATGAGTCACCGGTAAGCACTAAACGAATGTGCATAACTTTGGTTAATTCTTTTGGTCTTATTTGAAATAATTTGTTACTAGAGAGCAGCACCTAATACACAATTCCATATGCTGTTTAGTCTGACATTGGCTTTAATTAAAAGTGTCCCAGCAGAAGCATGGATGTTCCTGAAGGCTGGCTACACATTTGTATCCTTTCTTAATGCACGAACATTCGTGCCGAATAGCGATGACTTTGTCGGGTGGATGTTTAATCGATCTCTAATATTCATAAGACTTAAGATCTTTTGGCTCAACCATTGGCGTAAAACACAAGTTGGAAGGATTCTAATATGACACAAAAGTTGTAGGCAGCCATAATTGCTTTGTCTGAAAACCCTGGGCAGTATGTCAACAAGTAGAGTAATTTTCGTCTTAGATTGGAAGGCTTAACTGTGGGGTTTAGTCTCTTTTATGAAGTTAAATCGTGAAAACTTACTGGAAGACGTAGTGCCGACGTCGTCGTGCCTTTCATTGGCTTGACGTAGGTTCTGTGTTGTGTATTGGTGTGTAAATCATTTTTCTTGTACGGTGTTTTGTTTTAAATTATTTTTTGCGACAGTAAGGCATTACATTTTAAATGCCTTTGGATAAATGTTACTGATGATAATGAAAATGATGATTGTGATAAAAAAATTCATAAGATAAATAAAATTTGTCAAGAACACTACTTTATCCGCTGGTTTGATTTTGGTATATTATCTTATCACTGAAGGCGACCTTATCATTGGTGTGATAGTTTGTGTGCCTATTCGACACATTTGGCTTTACTGAACGCGCTTTTGTACTGCTAATTTGTGATAACGGATAGGCCAATGAAGAGAGGTCGGAATAACACTGACTCCAACTCAACTCGAAATGCTTCACCTAGTGTTATTTCACAGCCAATTAATAACTGTAAAATTCATAAACAATAATTGATTTCGCGGGTGGTGGTAACAATTCTTTAAATCAAGTTTGCGAGCTTGAAGTAAACACCAATCTCATTGTATTTAACCAGTCGTCGAC